>PVIU01019809.1:0-35507 GCA_004026605.1 Ondatra zibethicus
ACCCATCAACAATGACACCAGGACCTATTTCTTCTGCATGTATTATCTTTTTGAGAACCGAGTCTTTTTGAATGCACTCCTTCCTAGGCCGGGAGGGATGGGGTGGGCCTTGGACTTCCAACAGGGCAGGGCACCATGCCCTCTTTCAAGGAAGAAGGGGGAGGGAGGAGGGGTGGGGGGTTGTGGGAGGGGACCGGGAGAAGGGGAAGAAAGGTAAAAATTTTATTTCTTTAATTATGTTCTTGAATGGAAAAAATAAAACAAAACAATGTATGGGGGAAAAAAAGAAAAAAAAAAGAAGTGGTAATGAAAACTCTCAGCATTTACTATGTGAGGAATTTGGGAGCAAGAGGTCTAGCACATATCCCAACCTTCAATCACACTGTTTCAGAGATGTTGTCCATTTGCCACAGACACAATTGTTCAAAGAAGTAGGGATGGTGATATTTTATACAATTCATGAATATATGCAAATGGACTGAAATACTACAGAAAGAAAAAGAATTGGAAAAGAGCAAAGGTTTATGAGAAATATATTTATTATTTCATTCTTTTACAGAAGTAGGTCAATATTTGTGATTGTGGATTTAAATACACCATCTGACAAGTGTCAAATAATCGTAGTTCAAAATAGAACACTTGAATTTAAAGATGGTGCTAAAAATCCTAACTTGGTGTTTGAAATCAACTATAAATTTTATATAATTTCTTGTCTGCTTCATATTTAAGCCAGGGAAATGGAGAAAAATGAATGAGCACACCGACTTTTCACATGTAGTTATTCTTGCTCTGATTATGAAGATGAGGTTATTTATGATTGAGGTTTATTAAACGATATACTGATGGAAGGTGCTAATGTTTATTTAGTTTTTATGCGATCCAATATCATTCAAATGAACTGTGGAAAATTTCACTTAATGTGAAATTTTTACTTTTAAAAAGTAAATGTAATGTAGATTTTTTATTTAAAATAATTTAGTCTTTCTCATCTGAATACCCTTTACTGAAAAGAAAAAAGTAAATGGAGGGAAACATATCAATACTTTGCTTATATCTCCAGGTTTTATGTTGTTTTAGGAACCTTGGTTGAACAAGACAAAACCAGAAGTGCAGTACATTGCTCATCAAATAATAAATAACAACAACAACAACAATAACAATAACAATATTAATAACAATAATTAATGGTAAGATAATGAAAGGACCAAAACTTCCACAATGTCAGCTTTCTCTCCTGGTGTGATGTCATGTAACTTAAACCACCAAAAGACATTTGCTGTTCAGAAAAGTATCCCTGACACTCAAGTTTATCTCTAAAAGGAAAAACATGGTGTGCTCAGTTGCAACAACTGTCAAGCATTTTACCAGCAATCTTTGCAGCATTCCATGGGGACTTGTCACCTGTAGAGTTAAAAAGAACAGTCAGTAATGGGCAAGGAAAACTTAAAAACAGAACAGTGTAGATTAACTTCCCTCATTCTAATGCCTATGCATCAAGAGGGAATAAAGTCTGTTAAGATTTCAATAATATTTTTTCTTAAATTTCTGTGACTGACAGGTTAAACAGGTAAATGAGTGATAAATGATAAACAGGTAACAGATGATAAACATATAATAAATAGATAGATGATAAACAGAACATAATATAAAGCAATGCCTGTGTCTGATTTACAAAATTATGAGAATTGATAATGTGGAACTAAAGCATGTTTTAAATAAGCACACTTCCATTCAGTTTGAACTTTGTGTTTACTTCTGGAAGTTAAGCATAAGGATATCTGCAGACTTTGTAAGGTCAAATATGTGCCCTTTGAGAACAGCCATATTTAAACACATAGATAATATTTTTGTTTTTGCAAAACAATGCTGTTGCAGTCAGCAATACAAATATGTGCTCCTTATTGAATAATGAATTGCCTATCCAAAAAGTATTTACATAAGGAATAAAGTCAAGAAAATCTTTCAAAATAAGAAGTTTCAGATTCACTTGAAGGACTTTCTAATCTTATTCCAAATGACATTGTATCTGAGTTAGATGGATGGATCTTGCTATCTTGCTTATAAAATTAATGTCATTATGATTCTGGCTATGTGTAAAAGGCATCTTAATGAGTAACGACTATATATGACCTGAACATAGATGCCTTGTTAAATAACTGGCAGAAAGTGAGAGCAGAGCTGTGACTGAGTATATTCCCAAAGATGCAGACACTATTCTGCAACCAGTGACTTGGAAAGAAAGTTGCCGTGGTGACAAGAAAAGGACAGTATGACTATTTCTTTTTCTCCTGACCATATTATACCTGGTGTCATCTGTCGCAGCTTTTTGGGGCTGTCACCTCACCTTTTATCCTCGTGATTTCCTACCTGGTCTTCACATTCATTCATTATGACAGTTTCTCCTAAACTGTAATTTAAGGATGCACAAGCAAAATAGAAGTGGGAAGAGAAATCATTCAGCTTCCGAGCATTAGTTAGCATTCCCTGAATTGGCAGGTGCTGGGCAATTAACAAGCTTGTTTTAAAATACAGATTTTCAGATGTTTAGCCATAGGGTTTAATGATATTGTTTGAATTGTTTCTAGAACAGGAAATTGCTGTGTGTTTAGATGTGCACAGTGCTGGAGGAGATAGATTTGGGGAATTATCCAGTAGAAGTCATCATGAAAATGGCCAAGCTTGAGTCAGTTCTGTGTCTATTTGTTTTCTATTCTAAAGGATAATTAATTTCACTTTAACCTGGATTTTTCTAGGGCAGTGGTTCATGATTTTAAAAGACACCTACATTTACTTTCTTAGTATATGCACAGAACAAACAAATATTTAAGTATTTACTCTGAGCAGCTGAAATTCATGGCTCTACAACTGTCAGTACCCTAAGTCCATTAGTCATAATGCCTTGAAAGGTACAGAAAGCAAGCAACAAGAAGTATCAATACACAAGCGCAGAACTCCATCAATGGAGGCCCATTTGACCTTTGAATTCATAATATACAATTAGTCTTCCAAACAGTTTGGTTATATCCAACGACTATGTTTCAAAAATTACTTGAAAATTTTCTATTGAAAATGTAGATTTTTTTCCTTGTTCTTTAAAGAAAATTTTGTAATTGTACTGTATTACTTATAAATAATTTGGATGTGATTAATTATTGAATAGGTTCTATGTTAATATGCCATCTTATGCAAGAAATCTGTGTATCTGCACGCTTGTGTATCTAAGATTGTTCCTGGTACCAAAGAATTTTAATATTAAGATGCATGAAATACAAACAGGATAATGAAAACCAAGTTTTCACCCAAAGATAAACAGAAATCCATCTAATTAACCTTTTGAAGCTTGGTTACTAATTATTAATGAACTTAATAAACAATACATTTCTTATAACTCTCAAGTACTCTACATGTTAGTTAAAGTTGGTGTAAAAAGCGGTACTTCTTTCTGTTTTGTAGCCATTTTTTTCTATTCACAACAATTGGAATCATCATTTAATACACAGACTTTTATGCTCCTCCTGCCAAAAAATTTGCCAGCATAATTATGTCTCTAGTCACATAAACTACAATTGTTCCATAATTTTCCCCATTTTAAAACTTCATAACTTAGGAGTATTTTCTCATGACTTCTAAAGATAATGTGAACATGTAAATAAAATTTGATAAAGTATGTAGTGATTTCTATACTCTATGTGTTTATAAGCCATATGTGTTATCTCACTTATATGAATATTCACTCATGACTTCTTTAAGAGAGTTTTATTGACAATTCATAGATAAATCATGAGAAATTAAGTAACAAACACATTATCAGACCCAGATATAGATAAGAAACTTAAGATCCCAAAAGAGTCTATTCCTAAAACCTATCTTAAAAACTAGTGAACAAATGTATTTATAATGTTGAAAATAATGCCAACTTTGAGTAGATTGATATGATGATTTGTATAAGAATAGGCCCCATAAAAATGAATGCTTAGTCACCAGGGAGTAGAACTCTTTGAAAGGATTAGAAAGAGTATGAGGTGTGTCTTACTGGTGTGGTCTTACTGGAGGAAGAGTGTCATTGGGAGTGGGCTTTGATATTTCAGGTCTTGCAGGTTTTCTTTCTCTCTGTGTGTCTTTCTTTTTCTCTGTCTCTCTCTCTCTTCCCTCTCTGTCCCTGTGGATCAGCTTATAGCTTTCAGCTCCTGTTCCAGAACTATACCTGTCTACCTGCATGCCACAATGCTCACCATTATTGTAATAATGGACCAAATCTCCAAAACTATAAACATGCCCCAATTAAATAGTGTCTTGGTCACAGTGTTTCTTCCCAACACTTACTAAGAAAACTGATATACTTCCTAGAAGCCAAAAGCAATATAGCACAATAGTATCTACCTCTGGGAAATATCACTCCATATTGCTGATGAGAGTTTCTACTGGTTGATCAGTTGTTTTTTGTGTTTTTTTTTTCTAATTATACCTAGCCTGGGCAGTTGGTTTTTTTCAATTTCTATATACTAAGGCTCCACAAAGATCTACAAACCTCCTTGAACCCTCTGAAGAATCAATGATTACATTTAGGTGAGTATGTTGTGGGATTTTTTGATCACATTCTTACACTTCCAAGACTGCCAATAAAATTTACTTGAATGAGCGGGTTGAATTAGCTGCTAGCTGACCAAAAATTAGACATAGATGTTTTGGAGGAAAGAAAGCATATAGGAAGACACAGGAGATGGTGGGGGTGGGGGATGGGGGTTAGAAAGATTCTTGGCCCTTTTGGATGGAGGAAGGAGAGAGAGAAGAGATCACTGGTTGTTTCTCTACCACTTATCTGATCATTGAGGTTCTTGCCTTATATCTTAAACCTGAGTTTTTATTGATAAAAATAATTAGATAAATGCTTCGGTATGTGGGATGAATTTTCTCCTTTTAATAAGGGAGTATGGAGGAGGTCACAAGGTTATACATTACTTAAGAAACAATTAGCAGTTAATATTTGCTGGAAGAGGAAACTCCACTGAGTGGAACTGCTCAGGGTACACACTGAGTAGTAACTGTGCTCTGGTAGATAAATTCCCACCTATATTTATGCAAGGAACACAATTTAAATCCAGTTGCACACACACACACACACACATACACACACCACTCTTATGGACAAATATTCACAAATATACATATACACAGAACATGAAAGTGGGACAGAGACATCTTTAGAAGAAAAGAGGTTTCACTAGAAGGAATGTAAATGCAGGGAGTAGGGAATGGGAATTACTAAAATGCACAATACACATTTGACCCCTGAGTTCTTCTATCTTCCCTTCCTTGAACTCTCTCCACCATAGACCCTTATAGATATCTTGATCTCAGTGAGTGATACCAAGGGAACATACATATATGAAAATGCAAAACTGAAGTCCAAATATAAAAGAAAACAAGATATTTTGTCTTTCTATTTCTAGGTTACCTCATTCTTAATGATTGTTTCCAGCTCTTTCAAATACCTGTAAATATCAATTTTTCATCTTTCTTAATAACTAAATAATATAACATTGTGTAAATGTACCATATTTCCATTACTCATCCATCAGTTAATGAACATCTAGGCTCTCTCCATTTTCTGGTTATTTTAAGTAGAATGGGCCAAGAATCTATGACTCGACAAACCATAGGCTCTAAGGAAAAAATAATATTATTCTGATAAAGAGACCTAATATTGAACTGATTTCTTATGATTTACCATTATGTCCATATCTGATCCCTCACCAGAGAACCTTCTTTTTACAGTTGATGATGATTAAAATGGAGGCCATAACTGCTCAATGTGCGGAGAAAAAGAGACTACCCCAACACAATCACAACCCTGTCTCCTAGGGTTCAAGGATCATTGTGAAAAGCGGGAATGGGAAGACTATAAGAGTCAGGGTGCTGGATGACGGCAAAGAAACAAGTATTTTCAGGACACAACAGGGCGGGTGCACATTTGAACTCACAGTAGATGTAACAGCATGAATAATATCCCTGTATGCTCAAGCCAGACAAAATCCCAACATGAAGAAGAGAGATAGACAAAAATTACCACTACTCACTAAAACTTGTGGGCAATGGTTGTTGCAATCTGCTGGCCAGGTCTGTCACCTTGTACCTTGTCCCTTTAAGAGACAAGTCCCAAGCTTCCCAAATCTCTCCCTTCCTGCCATCAAGGCAAGGGGATCTCCCAACTCCTCTCCAACCCACTCTCTATCTCTCTCTGTCCATCTTCTCGAGAGGCAGCTTCTGCCTCTCTCTCTCTCTTCTCTCCCCTTTTTTCCTTTTCCCTTCTCTCCCCTTCTCTTCCCCTCCATAACATACCAAATAAACTCTATAGCCCAGCTCCCTACATGGCATATCTGTCTGTCTCTCACCCACAGCAGTCTCCCACCCATCAAGGAGACACATAGAGGCCTTGGGTGGCATGACAGTGCCCTTGCAGGATCCCTACCCCTTGTGGGACTGGCCTTAGGTCACCCAGAGTTATGAATGATAACATTGGTGGGTGACTAGATCAGGCTCTGGCCACATTCCCTCCCATCCAAAGCGGGCCAGCTGAAGACACATGAGGACCCTGACTACTTTCCAACATCCTATGCCTACTCAATCACTGAGGATAGTAAGGTCCCCTTCTCCAAGTCAGCTTTCATTGACATTCATCTCTGGTTATTCCCCACAGCTAAGAACTGATATTTGGGTCTTCACCTCTGACTTTTGTCCTCTTCTCTCTCAGACTGTGTCCTCATCTCGGGCCACTTGGAGTGATCCTATGCAGTCCTCAGTTCCCATACCAATGGATCTCAAATTGATTTGACCTCGTCTTCAACCATCGCTTTATCCCAAAGATGTTCGTGGATAAATGTAGTAAGGATGGTTGCTTGTTTGTGGCAACTTAGGCCCAAATTAATCACACAGAAACTGTATTAATTAAATCACTGCTTGGCCCATTAGTTCTAGTTTCTGATCGGCTAATCCTTTAAAGCCGCAAAACAATCCCACACCAGTTTGGATTAAAAGGGGTTATTTATTGGAGGGGAAAAACTTACAGAACACCATCCTACACAACAGTCCTCTTGTAGCAAACAGGAAACAGAGTCTAGCAGTCAGAACAGGAGCCGGGAGCAAGAGAGAGAGCAGAGGGCTGCTGCCACATTTTAAAATGAATGAAACCACGCCCCAGTGGGCTGGTATTTTAAAGGCTATTGGCTGAAGGAGTGGAAGGAGCTCCCACAGCACCTCTCCCTTTTGTTTAAGTAAGAGAGTTTTAAACCTACTACAAAATTATATACAGTAAAAACAAATATCCTATTTTAACTAGCTTAAGTTTTGTATAATAAATAACTTGGCCAAGTCATGAGAGGAAAGTAACTACATTTCTGGCTGCTGCGTGTTATTATCCCCTGCTCCTGTCTGTTATAACATGAACAGATGTTTCCTCCTCATGCTTTTACCACCATAATGTTTGCCAAAGGACAAAGGGACAAATGACTATGGCTGATCTCTTTGAAATGGAAATTCATAATAAGTCTTTCTTCCCTTTAAGAATATTTCTTCATGTATTTTTTTCACACTGACAGGAAATCCAATAATGGTAATTAGAATTCAGACCCTCAGCATTTCACATTTTTGAGCACTTTATAAGTTTAGCATGTAATTCTGAATTTTTACTTCTTATACTCAGCATCATTTGGGGAGATTGATCTATACAGTTTTATTTAGGTTTAACTCCTTTAATTCACTGTGGCATGGATATTCCATTATTTGAATATTTATTATTATTATTATTATTATTATTATTTCTGGGCAGATAATTATTATTACACAGTAGTATAATTGTCTTGAAATACAAGAATTTTATTTCAGAAGAAAACCAATATATTATGTTTTCTAGCTATACAAATTGGAAGAAAGCAATCACATTTTTGTAGAGTTTCTATCTTTACTTAATTAGCATTCAAAAATGAGTTTTAATATGACTACTTAGCATGAATATTATGTATTTTGTTTATTGTCTAGTTTGCTTCCTATTGGTGAAACATGACTAAAAGCAACTTGGGGAGAAAAGTGTTTAAAAGAAAATCAAGCAAGAACTCAGGGCATGAAACTAGATACAGGAATTGAGACAAAGGACATGGTTAGTACCTTGCTTCCTGGCTTGTTCCCCATTGCTTGCTCAGTAGGCTTTCATTTTTATTAAACTATCTTTTTATTTTACATACCTATCCCAGTTCCCTCTCCCTCCTATCCTCCTGCTCCCCAGTCTTCTCATGGACTTTACCCATCCACTCTTCAGAGAGGATGAGGTCTCCCATCGGGTGTCAACCAAATATGTCACATTAATTGAGCAAGTCCTCCTACCTGTATCTAAGTGGAATAAGATATTCCTCTATAGGGAATGGGCTCCAAAAAGCCATCTCATGCACTAGAGATAAATACTGGTTCCATGGCTAGTGGCGCCACAAACTGACCAGGCCACACAGCTATAAACCACATTCAGAGACCCTATTTTGATCCTATACTGATTCCCCAGCTATCAGTCAGGAGTCAGTGAGGTTCCAGTAGCTCAGGTCAGCTGTTTCTGTGTGTTTTCCCATCATGGTCTTTACCCCTTGGCTCATGTTTTCATTTCTTCCTCTCTAGACTGGACTCCAGGAGCTTGGCCCAGTGCTTAGCTGTGGAATTTTACATCTGCTTCTATAAGTTGCTGGATTAACTATGGTGGCAATTAAGATAGTCATCATTCTGCTTACAGAGGAAGGGCAGATAAAGCACCCACTTCACTACAGCTTAGTTTCTTAGCTGGAGTTATCCTTGTGGAGTCCTGGGAATTTCCCTAGTGTCACGTTCCTTGCTAAGCACATAATGTCTCCCTCTATCAAGATATCTCCTGTTCTCCTTCTTTGTCCTTCCCCCAACTCCACCTTCAAGGGGAGTGGGGAAGAAAGCATGAGGGATTTGGAAGGTCTCAGTATGCTTTCTTGAAACTACTCAGTACCACCTGCTCTGGTGTGGGGGTCACTCACAGTGAGCTGGGCCTTCTCAGTAAATTAACAAAATTAGTCATTAATTAACAATTGTTTTCACAGGTCAATATGATGAAGGCAACTCATTAAGTGAGATTCTCTTTGCCCAGATGACTCTAGGTAGTGTCAAGTTGATAAAATACTGACCAACACAGCCATATCCATCTTCCCATTATATTTTGCTTACAGTTCCTTTAGTCTTCCTTTCCAAATAGTCTACCTCCACATTCATAATATATATACATAAACATATATATTTCACATATGAGAGAAAGCTTACAGTAATATTGTATTTGACTTGAGTCAAGCTTATTGCACAGAAGTTTGACCTTCAGTTTCATTCATTTACCTGCAAATGACCTAACATTTATCACTAAATAAAATCATATATATGTAAATGTATTTGTATATAAAGTGTTTCTTCATCCACCCTTCTTTCCTTATCTTATTTTTCCTCTTTAATTATCCTAAAGTAGAAAAAGCATATTTCACTTTTACATGCAGGTATATATTGTTTATACTCATAAGTCATGAATTATGTTCTTAATTTTTAACTTCAGCAAAATATTTATTGCCTATTTTTCATAATCTACTGTGTATTATTGGTAGTATACTCAAGCTACCACTAATAATTCAACATTCAACTATTAATAACAAAAGTATAACCATTAGGAAATGAAAATAGTAATTATGAGCCAATACAATGACCTAGAAAATAATGCTGTACTCTCTTTTCCAAAACCACCAAAATTAAACAGCCTAGATCAGAGTTTAGGAGTTCAGATAAAGCTTCCTAGAAGAAGCAATGCATTTACCTACTAGAGGAAGCTGGAATATATGCATAAACATAGTAAGTTTTTTTTTAAATAAAGATCTGATCAATACACGCTTGGAAATTTCTACCACAGAGAGAACAGTCATTCAAATTATAAATAACTACAATATCAATGCATTAATAGAGTTAAAAATAATATCTACTTTTTATTATTTATTTATTAATAATAGACTAGATGGAGAAATATGTCTGTCATCTAAGGAAGTGTTTAGAAATTTTACCCTGAAAATTGAGGGAAACTTGATGTGAAAGTGTTTCCCTAAATTGTTGTTAATATTTTGCTTTTTCACATGTTTGCTTGCTTGCTTTTGTTTTTTGAGACAACCTTTCTCTGTGTAGCCCTGTATTGGAACTCAGTACGTCAACCAGGCTGACCTCGAACTCAAATACCCACCTGTCTCTGTCACGCAAGTGCTGGGATTCAAGCTGTGAATGACCATCACCTGACTAATATTTCTTTGTTTGTTTGTTTGATATAGGAGAGATACTCCAGGACCACCATGTCATTTTATTCTGAATATTCTCTCATTCTTAGCTGGCAATTCTACCTTCATAGTAACCTCACACTGGCCAGAGGACTACGAAGTGCCTTCCATTCAGGTAGAAGAGGATTGTCCAGCTCTCCTTTGATCCAGCAAGAATCCTGGATATTCACAGCATAGTTCTGAATGTGTTTTCATCTCAAACAAATCATTATATTAAAAAAAAAAACAGGAAAATGGTGTTTGAAAGGCAATGATAACATCTGCCACAAGATTATGCAGGCAGCAAATGTGATTATTTACTGGTTTTTGTACACTTGAATTATCTCACATGCAATTTGTCATAAT
This sequence comes from Ondatra zibethicus, assembly GCA_004026605.1. NCBI lineage: Eukaryota > Metazoa > Chordata > Mammalia > Rodentia > Cricetidae > Ondatra > Ondatra zibethicus. Next base: position 10,707 of record PVIU01019809.1, read on the forward strand.
TTGAAAAGTGTTCATGATCATAATTATAAGGGCTACACATCTGCTTAATCATTCATTTATTCATATCATTGTAGAAAAGGCATTTAGGAACACTTTTTCTTTTCTGTTGATATTCACACAGTTTGATCTATTTACAGATAATGGTGTTTTTTTAGAAGTATGATTTCAATTAGCAGGTCAGTAATTTTTACTAATAGATTTTTGCTTGTATTCTGCTCTCATTACAATAGTGTAAAGTACATTGTCTGTAAGAAGATTTACTTACACTGGTTTTAACATTAGTTACCAAGAACATTTTTGCAAATAATAATCTTAACTGATGATATTCCAAATCATCATGTATTTAAAACTTCTAAATCGTTCAAGTTCATTTTTCTCAAAATAATATTTGAAATTCATATATGTAATATTTATGTTTAATTAAAATACAGTGCCAGTTGAAAATCTCATTACAATCATTACATTTAAATAAGAGAAATAGTACAATAAAAGCTAATCTCTTATTTTATATGAAAATTGGGAAACTTAAATTTGAGTTTTCATTCATTTTAATGACTCACATTTTTATCAAACTTTCTAACTATTCATTTAAGGATTAAATATTAAATAAAATATTAAAACCAACATAATTTGTGATCCTTTGTTAATTCTGGTTCCAGACAACCTTTCCTGTCCATTTGTTAAATGATATTGTACCAGCAAAAAAATCTTGTTTTCCTATACCATAAAATATCTGCTAATATAAAATTCTGTTCACTTTCTTATTAAGTCATGATACTATTTATCCACCTTGATCCATCTCCATTAAAAGTTAACATGAACTAAATTTTAACCAACTTTTTCAATTTGTCAATAGAAAATTCTGCCTTAAAATTATATATTTCTAATCACAAGTTCTCTAATATCTGTCCCCTGTTTCCCATCCCAAGCTACAAGGTCAGATTTGATGAAGTTGTAGTTCTCACTCAGTGCCTACTCATTGAATATAGCTTTGGTAGGTATGGAGGCTTTTGTCGTTTTTATCAGGATTTCATCGTAGGGGATCTTCAGAGAAACAGAGATCTCTCTCACACACACAGAGGGAGAGATAGATAGATAGATAGATAGATAGATAGATAGATAGATAGATAGATAGATAGAATAGAATTTCTCCAACAGTTGTAACACTTCTTTCAAATAAAGCATCAAAATAAATACAAACCTTCATATACATCATATCACTAAGGTCTAGACTATTGTACACAGTTGTGTGTGTCATGTGTAGAGAGGATGATTTGTCATAAGAAACTGGTCTCATGAAAAAGAGACCAATGTGTTCCATAAGACCTGTCATCTACACGGGTGAGATTTAAAAACTAACAAGATAAAAATGTTTGATTTAAAAATATTGATAATCATGGGCATCAAAATTGTAAGTTTTTATTTAGGAATAGAGGGGTAAAGCAAGGCCCCCACCCTGGCAGTGAGCCAGGAACTGGGGTTTCCACTTTAGAGCTTCCTTTTTCTATTTCTCAGGAAGTGAAACTGTCCACCTAAATTGGAGAGGATAATCAGATTATTACTATGCCAGTTCATTTACTTATTTCTTCCAGATATAGACTCACAGAGATACTAAGAATATAATGGTTAATTACCATTACTCGATCAAGGTGACAGATGAATGTGAACATCACAGTCATCTAGGTGGGGAGGGGGGGCAACAGTAAGTGCACAGTAATTTTATGAGTAGACGTTTAAAAAGCAAACATCCAATATTATGCATAGTAGACTGTATTTCTTCACCTTTAAATATAAAAACATCATTTTGGAATTGTTTTACATCATCTAATAACAAAAATCTTAATGTGAACTTTTATCTAATCTGAAAAGACCATTTAGGAAGACACACTTCCACTTGCTTTCTAAACACAAAGAAACACGATTCTACTAGTTCATCTGCACTTTAACCAATCAGAAAATAATCTTGGTGACTGAAAGTAATAGTGCACAGACTATATTTCTGTGGTCATCATTGCTGTTTTAAGCACAATATCATTATGTAGGCCAGGTTTTCTGAGACTGCAGGAACCCCCCTTCTTTGGCATATTCACGAGTGCTGGGAATACAGCATCTGCGGACAAGCCTGGCTTTCCAGTTCATGTTTCAACCTGAAAATCAAGTGTCAACAACCAAAATTAGTGAAAACTCAATAGAACATTTTATTTCAGAATGGATAGAAAATAACAAATAGTTTAGAAGTTGGAGATACATATCTATTCTTTGGATAAGAATGAAAAAATTAACTACTGTGTTCCACCTTTGCTCTATAAGCCATCTGTTAAGGTCAGGTTCACTTCTGTAATCCAAGAAGGATTTGGCACACCCTTTCCTAACTACTCTACTTTTCTCGTATTTAACAATCATCATCAGAAATGTCACCTAAACGCCAAACTGAGCAATAGTCTTTGGTGTCTTTGGAGCTGACTTTTACTTTAGCAATAGAAAGTAGTTGAATCAGTCTCTGAAAACCTCCTTCCAGGAGTGTGCAGTGGGTAATTTTGTTAGGACAATGCTTTACTTGAGATAGAAATGGTGAAAGGACAGGTAGTAAGGAAAGAATGAAGGAAAGGCAGAGCAAGAAACCCTGAGTGTAGTGTTACAAGGTAAAATAGGAAAGGAGAGGCAACTTTCACTGTGTTCACAGCCTTTTCATCATCTCCTCCCCTGACCCCATCACTCCCACATTTGATCTTATGTAAGACATTGGAACTGAAATCAGAATTGCTTTTGCTAAAGGTTAATTCATTTTAACTCAATTACAAAATTTCTATATAACTTGATTTCCACTAATAAGACAGTTTTTAACCTCCCAACCTCTTCTTCAAACTAAGGAATTTAAGTTCTTTCCTTTCCTTTGTTTTGGTTTTTTTTTTCTATCCCTAGACTTTTCAGTACTATCCAAATCCATCAAACTGTAGCTTATAGTCAGGTACTTGGTTTAGCTTTACACAGCTGTTCCTCTTTACCACTAGCCTCTTGGGCCATCACTTGCAGAATTTGTACAGTGTGAGTTTCCAGGGAAAGCATTGTGGATGGGACACATGCAATCTCTGTGATAGAACAGGACAGTTTGCTTTTCTGAGATAACTATGCCCAGTATTTCTTCAAAACATCCAAAGACTCACCTAAGAGAGGGTTCTAGTTTAGATAGACCACGTGTTAAGGGTCTGATTAAATAGGTACTTGAAAACATGCTGCTTTGTTTCTAAAATAAATATTAGCGTGACTCATAAAACATAAAACAATATTTTAAAACATCATCATCCTTTCCTGCAGATGATTGAAATAAATTTAGAATCAACACAGCATAGGAGAGCAGGAGATAAGAATAGTATAGCATAATAAATGCTTTTCACCTTGATCTAATTTTACTCCTAAAGAGGTTGGCAAAAAGAGAAACTATTAAGGGGATTCGATAGCAGCATTCTCTGCTAGTGAGCTGCAGAGAAGATTGATTGTCATCAGATGAGTGAAAGCTTGCCTCCCCTTGAAAACACAATTAAGGCATTGTTGAATCTAGCCTATAGTCTAAGCCACTTTTGGATTCCAAGTATATAGTGAAGATTGTCTAATATATATAAACAAAATGACTAAATGCACTATCGTCATGTTCTCCACCTTTTTCAATATTAAAGGATATTAAGGAATATGCTAAAAGCAAGAATTTCTTTTTTAATATATGTATGCACTTGTAACAGTAAGGAATACTGTGTAGGTATGTATCTGCTGTAGAAAAATCTCATTTCGTAAGTTATATATCAACAAACTATCTATGAGAGATGATATATTTTCCTATGTAATTTATGTTAGCTCCTCGTGGGTCAAATTTATCAAAAATACATGTTTTAATGGCAGATATCCCATGACTATCAACTAAACATGTCATATTAACTTGCAATAAAACTAAGCACCTTCCCATATATTAAGGCTAGGCAAGGCAACCCAGTATGGAGGAGTAGGGTCCCAAAATCCAGTAAAAAGGTCAGAGACAGTCCCTGTTCTCACTGTTAGGATTCCCACAATAGGACAAGCTACACAACTATAACATAGGCAGAGTCCTTAGGTCAGACCCATGCATGCTCTTTGGTTGTTGTTTTAGTCTCTCTGAGCCCCTATGAACCCAGGTTAGTGATTCTGTGAGTTTTCATGTGGTGTCCTTGATCTGCCTGGCTCCTGCAATCCTTTCTTCTCTTTTTCTGAGGGATTCCCTGAATCCTACTTAATGTTTGGCTGTGACTCTGCATCGGTTCCCATCAGTTGCTGGATAAAGCCTCTCTGGTAACAGTTCGGCCAGGCACCAATTTGGTCTCAGGAGATGGCCAGTTCTAGCTACATATGCGCTATTGCTAGGAGTCTTAGCTGTGGTCATTCTTGTAGATTCCCGGAGAGTCCCCTGCACCAGGTTGTTACCTGACCTTGATGTCCCCCAAGAGAAGGCACAGCAATCAGAGTCCCACTCATTTGAACACTCGGGAATCCAATAAAACAAAAAATTATAAACCACTATATATATAGGCTTATAATTTACATAATATATAATTATATATATATATATAATATATCTGATATAAATCCAAGTATGCCTAAGTATGCTGCTTCAGTCTGTGGATTCATATGAGATTTCTGCATGTTTCTTTACAGGGTCTTGTTTTCTTGGCGCTCTTCCATCCCCTTTGGCTTTTGCAATCTTTAAGCCTCTTCTTTCATGGAATTTCCTGAGCTCTGAGGAGAGGGCTGTGATGGAGACATCCCATTTAGGTCAGAGTATTCCAATGTCTCGCTCACTTTGCATAATGTCTGGCTGTGTGTCTCTATTTGTTGCCATCTTATGATGTTTGAATGGGTACTGATATATGAGTGCAGCAGAATAACACAGAGTCATTTTATTACTACTTTTTTTTTCTTTTTATTCAACAGTAGTGTTTGGTTTTCCTCTATGTCCCTGGGCTATCTACTCACCTCTTTAAAGTCAGCCAAACAGTAGGTTCCTCTTGTGGAGTGGGATTTAAGTCAAATCAGTTGTTGGTTGGTTACCCCCCCACACACACACACACACATACACACAAGCTTTGTGCTACCAAAACACTGTCTTGGAAAACCAAAAACCAAAAAATAAAAAGAAGAAAAATAAATTTCACATGGATTTCTATAACAACTGCAACAACTTTTAGTCCCACCAAGACTAAGAAGGTAAGAATTCCTCTTTATCCACAGCCTCTCAGCATTTGTTGAGTTTGTCTCTGAGATCTCAATCATTCTGACTGAGGTAGGATGAATCTCAAAGCCATTTAAATTCTCATTTTCTTAATGGTTAATAATGTTCAAAAACTTTAATATACACAGCACATTCATTTTGTGAGAAACGACTGTTTAGTTTGACACCCACATTTTTACAGGGTTCTTTTTGTGATGCTGAGGGTTTTGTTTGTTTATTTGCTTGATTTCATTTTTGTCTATTCTAGACACTAATCCTATGACAAATATGTCACATATAAAGGTTTTCTCCATTTTCATTCTCCTATTCAGCTCATTAACAGTTTCTATTCAGTGAAGAATCTTTTTAATTTCACTGTATAAAATAAAAGTATTTATTGTCTAGTTTTATTTCCTGAGCTACAAAAGTCAATTCAGAAAATCCATACCTGAGTTGATATTTTGAAGTGTTCTCTCTTTTCTCTAGAAATACCAGAACTTGAGGTCTCACACTGAACTCTGTGATTCATTTGGAATCAATTTTCCTTCATAATGAGACATTAGGATCAAGTTCCCTTCCTCCACATGCATATAATACGGTTTTCACAGCACCAGTTCTTGGCAATGCTGCCTTTCTCTTGTGTGTGTTTTCAAGATAGTTTTCAAAAGTCAGATAGTTATGAGTTTGTGGAACTGTATTTGGGTCCTCAACTCAGTTCCATTATTGACTATGTCTACTTTTTTGTCAATACTATGCTGTTTTTATTACTATGTCTTTATAGTACAACTTGAAATCAAGCATGTTTATCCAGCAGTGATCCAGATTCAATGTATAAGATAGAGGGCAATTAAGAAAAACTTTGACATTGACTTTGGTACTAGTTGCTCTTCCAGAAGATCTAGTTTTAACATTCAGTATCCACAAGGCAGTTCACAAACATCTGTAACTGTAGCGCCAGGGGCTCCAACACCCCTTCTACCCTCCGCCAGTACTAGACACAAATGTGTTACAAAGATGCACATTCAGGCAATATACCAATGCATGTAAAAATAAATAGTAAAGCTTTGAAAAGATACAACTTATCATTCTTATTCCTGAAGCTGGAAATGCTGATAAATTTGGAAAGGAATAAGATCTCTAGTTCTCACACATATTTTAGTTCTCACTGGCAATTTTTCTGCTGCTATTATGCTACCTATCTCTTGTGCTTGTCTTCTAGGCCTGCTTATAGATAACCATTGCATCTAAATATAGTATGACATGAACACATTTTTAATGTTTACTTCACAAAACCCAAATAACTATGAAGCTTTCTTGACCAAACATAGCTAAGTGCACCTAGAAGAAGCACTTTCTTCATTTTCTCCACCTCTGGAGAAAATACGTTTGCCTTTAGAGATGAGTTTGGCAAAGTCCAAGGTGATGGGCAGTCAGAATTCTTTCTGAAATTCAACTATAAGGAATTCCAAAGAATTTGGAACATGCTATAGACTCTCCAAACTTTGAACAGAAGCAGAAGGCAAGGGAAACGGACAAGGGCATAGAGCAGAGTGGTGTCAAGCTGACATCATAAATGTGAGAGGAATCTGTTAACGTCAGTGCTCAGGCTAAAGGCAGCTGGACAATGACAGAGAAGCCGCAAGGGTCAGTGCTCACACAGCACTTGTGCTGTTACTCAGGGAGCCATGGGGCCAGCAGCAGAGGAAGCAGCTGGACTGTGGAGTGGACACAAATGCTGAGGCAGGAAGCAGGTGGCCACAGGAGGAGGAAAAGATGAGTTTCGTGTTCAGAAGCATCTGCCCTGTACATTGGTTCCTGCAGAAATGCTCCACAAAGATTAAAGTGCAGAGAAAAAAGCATTTATTTTGACTGATCATCCTCAAAAACAACTTTGACATATATAATGCAGAAAGAAATGAGCTACTGAGGTCAACAAAACAAGAAAGCCATGTCTTTCTAGGGCCCAGTTGTCTCAGAAAGAACAACAGTAACAATCCATTTCCCCCAGGGCTGGGTGGCCAGGGAGCAAGGCTCACCTACTTAGGACTTTTCATTGACAGAGGTATAGTTCAAGCAAACTGCTAATATTCTCCAAATATATATTCCTACTGGGAAAAAAAGTGGATATCTTGTTATAAATCATATACCTTCTTCTAGAGAGCAAACATTTCTAGAAACCTACATAAACAAAATGTTCCAATTTCCAAGAAATAAATGCATGAATATAATTGTTTTACCTATAATGAAATTAAAATCCTTTTTAGAAGGTTTTATCTAAGAACACATTCTAAAATTATTGAATAAAACTTTTTGGGTTGACTACTGTTGCTTTAAATGTCTTTCTATTATGCTTACAGAAAATCAGAAGTAAAATTCTACCCACCGTGTTTAGTATCTAGTCTGCTGTGGGGTTCTCCTCTGTATACCGTGAATATGTTTTATTACCATTGGCTAATGAATAAAGCTGTTTTGGCCAACGGCTTAGCAGAGCAAATCCAGGCAGGGAATCTGAACAAAGATATAGAGAGAAAGTAGGTGCAGTCAAAGAGACACCATGTAGCTGCTGAGGGAAAAGGACCTAGAATCTTTCTGGTAAGTCCAGCTTCGTGGCAATACACAGATTAACAGAAATGGGTTAATTCAAGATGAAAGAGCTAGCTAGAAATACGCCTGAGTAATTAGACAAACAGTGTTGTAATTAATATAGTTTCTGTGTGATTATTCAGGTCTTGGCAGCTGGGAAACAAATGAGCAATCTCCATTTACACATGTCAGAAGAGATCTTAAATTAGCATAGTTTACTCACTGTAGAAACAAAACTTTGAGGCTCTGGTGTTCTCTGATTAGTTTTTGCAAAGCTCTGGTTTCACATCATCTAGTATTCACCAGTTCTCCAAAAACAAAATTTGAAAAATAAGGTCAGTCCTAACTTAAAGCTATTAGGAAAACAGCTTAAATATTTTAATATTGTTCTATGCATATTACATAATAAAAACATATATACCCACGTTCCTATACAACAAATTCTTAGTCAATAGAACTTATATAGGTCAGAATAATTTTTACTTTTATCAAATATCCTAAAGAATAAGAAAATTTAAGAAAAACAGCTTCAAGAAACACCTTGGTAGTGCTATAGGTAACATATACCTTGATTCTGTCTTAGGGTAGATCATCCATGATGGCACTAATAAATTGTGCATAAAATTGATTTCACTTAAATTGGAGACATAATTTGTCCTGCAGTGTGTCCTGTTTGCTGTTGACTTACTTTTTCCATTTTACTAGTTTTCCTGTGATCTGACCTCATGTGTAAGACCTCATTTATAAGAATGATTTTAATTTCTTCATTATGAATTTTGTGGTTTTCTTTCCTGTCAATCTACTGACCTTTCAATATAGAAATCTCAAGTCTTAGGATTCAATTCATTCTTACTGATTTTCTCTCTATGGTAGGAGATTAAAGTCAAGCAAATCTCACACAGGCAAGCAATGAGTCAAAACGAAGCTTCAAAGTTAGACTCTGTAAGCTCTATTTTTGTTGTTGTTTTGTGGTTTGTATTTTTTTTACTCTTTGTAAATTAATATTGACATATCAATGAAGTTAAGACACCTAAAGTTGGTTCAAGTTCTAATTATTTTAGCCCTCATGCTTATTTATACTGTAATATAACATGATTAAACCAACCCAAACAAACAAAAGCAGCATTTGAACTTGTTTCCTTGTTTTACAACCTTTGCACATCTTAGTCCCTTAGAATAAAAAAGTTTAGTAGAACAGATTGAATTGTATCAGTATACTAAATTTCCCCCCTTTCTACATCCTTGAGCAGACCTGAACTGAAGAGAAAAATAATCACAAAACCTATATTAACATGAATACTATGAGATAGCAGGGATGCTTGAGGTAAATCATCTCAGTGATGCACCAAGAATAAGTATCCATATCTATGTACTACCTGCCATCTCAAAATTGGTGGGTATAGAAGATACCAAGAGAAAGAAGTTATACTGTACTGACACACCTTCTGTTAACTCATCAACACAGGTACTATACTTGAATATTCTTTCTTATCTAGAGAGTGGAGAGGTAGATACTAATTATGATATGTATGTTCAAATAACTAAATTTAACATTTAAGACGTATCATTTATTCTCATTTAATAGCAAATAAATCACAGCTTTTATAACAGAAAGCATACCCTCTTCTACTTGGATTTCTACAAAATACAAAGATATGAGTAATTTTTTTACAAACTAGAACAACAGTGAAATTCAATCTGAACTAATACAGTGTTTTATGTATGGCAGACAAAATTTTAAAATTATATGAACTATTAAACCTCAAAAGTTCTAAATGTATTTTATATAAATCAATAAAGAGTAGTGATATACTTTCTCAGATATTAGATCTTCTCATGAATATGAACCATTTGTTATCCAATGTAATAGAGTAAGCATTGAGATTATTATCTTACCTTATGCTATACATAAAGAAATGTCAAAGAGTAAAGCCTGAATATCAAAATAAGATTTAATTATTGAGAAGAAAACATTAATTAGTACCTTTATGACCTTCAAATTAATTGTTCTTGAAAACAAAACATAAAAAAAAGCTTTCTGTTTGACATGAGGGAAAAATGAACTACTTAAAATTTTCAGATTTTTCAAAAAGTATTCACAATAAGGGAAAACTAGGTACAACAGGTAGGAGGCATTTTAATAACCTAACTAAACAGATTCAATACCAAGGATTTACAGAAAAAGAAACTTTCCTTTAAAAACTAGATAGGAAGCCCATATAATATAGCCCATCCTTTAATCCTGGGATTTGTGAGGCAGAGGTAGACGAATCTCTGTGAGTCTGAAGCTAGCCTGGTCTACATAATGAGTTCCAGGACATCCAGAGCTACATAGTACAATGCTGTCTTGAAAATATAAAAAGAACAAAAGTAACATAAAACATAAAATCTTGATAGTAAATGTAAAACAATAGAAAAAGTGAAAACTTTCTGCCATCTTCATAGAAAGGACATGATAAGCAGAACAACTCGCAAATAAAACTATGTGGATGGCATCGTCAGGCATCTGGGAAGTGGGAGGCCATGGTGGCTCAGCATTTAGAAGATTTGTTGTTCTTTTAAGCACTGGAATTGAGTTCTCAGCACTCACTTTGGCTGGTGCACAGCTGCCTGTAGCAGTTCCAGCTGAATCCTACAACTTCTGGTCTCCACATGTCTGTCTGTTCTCTGTCTGTCTTTCTGTCTGTCGGTCTCTCGCTCTCTCTCTTTCACACACACATACACAAATAAATAATATATATATAATTTTTATTTATTCTTTTTTCCTTTCAGATCATGCCTCCAGATGCCCCCCCCCGATAAAACAAAATAAAATTTGAGAGAAAAAAGGGGAAAATAGGAAGAAGGGGAAATCTCCTCATGGGAGCTGCAGTGAGGTAACAGTAAGCCAGGCAGAAATCTTCTTTATCCATATATTTTAACATGCAGGCATTCATGCCAGAGAATCATTGGTTTGAGGCCCCTGGTCTCCGCTACACCGTCACTGGGACTCTTCCTGGACATCCTGCTGCTGCCCTGTGTTATGGAGAACCTGCCACTTTTAGATACTCAGATCCTCAGGGCTGCTGTCCCATGCCTACACTTTCAGAAGCAGCTCTACTGTGTTGCCCAGGTGAGTGCTACAGATAGTAAGGGGAGGGTCAGCTCTGTTGTCTGTCACAGGCAGTGGGGGGGGGGATGAGAGGGCATTTACTCCACCCAAACAGCCCCATGACAGATGAGTAGTGGGAACAGCTCTTCTATGCTCCCAACTTCGAGGCTGGCTTGCTTACAACTTGTGCCAACAGGTTTCGCTCTATTTAAAATACATTCATAGGTACATCAGAGAGGCAAGTATGGTGAGACGGGGGAGCCTTTTATAGGCTCAAGATGCTAGCTGAAAACATTCTTAGCTTTTGGACTGGTGGAAGTTAGACTTCTGCTAAATTAATAGATTCCAAAAATTTCTGAGTCACAAGGTATTAGCTCTGACATGGAGCTGGACAAGAAATGGCTGTTCTGGAGGTCTAAAGCTAATTCAAGATAAGGCAATCAGCCTCTCGACCTGAAGCTTTCTAGTCTCTTCACAGTACTGAAATTCTCATTAGTACATCAGTCACTAGGAGACAAAACTTCTGAGTTGTTTTGTTTATACTCGCACATGGCAGGACTCAGGGGTCTTGAACTCCAGAGGTGCTCCAGACTTCACAAGAGGCTTTGTGACTTAAATAACCCATTCTGTTGGTGAGACTTTGTGGGTGTGTGCTCTGCCATTCTGCCATTCCTATTGTTCAAGCCCCTCTTCTGCAATGAGACTACAAGAGTACAGTATTGTAGATGAGTTCTTCGATAATGGGCTTCACAATTCTACATTTTGATTAGTGTGTATGGGTGTGTGTGTGTATTAGTGTTTACTCAATAGTGGTCTCCATAAGTTGCAAAGAGAAATTCCCTTCATGTGAGATGAGATTGCACTTATATATGAATAAAAGAACAAATATTTAGAATGTAGTTAGGGATTTCAATGGGTTATTAAAGCAGCAGTTATAGGCTCTCCTCCAAAGTCTAAGACTTCAACAGCCCTTGGTTTTTTACTATGTGTACAGTACCAGACATAATTTCCTCCTTCTTGAGCTAGTTTTAAATCTCATTAGAAAGCTGTTGGTTACTGCTAATGCAAGCTTGCCACTATTGTACTCTTAGGGTTATTATGACGTGTTGGCCATTGTTGTGGTTTGTGAGTCATAAATGGTAGAACTGTTGGTTGTTTTCCTCCTTGGGAAGCTTGTGTGGGGTCTTCTGGTACCATGAAAGATAGGGCTCCAGGCCTTCACATAAATTCCAGCCTAGGGGCCTCTGGGACCTCTTTCTGAAGTATGTGGCATCTTTGGCAATAGGGACTTGCCTTCTATTTGTGGAGGAATTCCAAGGTAATAGCAATAGCCTGTAATGATTTGGAAGTCTCTTAGCTATAGGTAGCAAAGGAAGCCCTGAGTGAGTGATTTCCCAAGTGTGTAATTTGACATGAGAATGGTCTTTTGAGGACTCTAAAACAAACTGGCTTGTGGTAAATTTGGCAAAGTCATCACCCATATGAGGCCAGCTCAAGAGGAATGGTAAAACTATCCTCTGGAGTAGGAGTGTTTATGTCTGTAGCTTCCTCTTCACAGATATTTACAGCATTAATTGCCTGAATCCAAAGGCCTCCTGTGGATTACTAACCCCATCGCCTGTACTGCACCTGAGACCTGCTTCAGTGTCCATGTGTCTATCATTTCTTTATTTCATCAGTACCACAATTCAGAGTTCTGTGACCCAAGAGGCACTCAACTGCATTAACCTGAGCTGAAAAAAGGACAGCAATAGTCATGCTGGTGTGAACTGGAGAAAACCCAAGAGGCTTCTACCCTACACAGAGAATAATAGTCTACTAAGAAATGCTGAGAGTACAAGAAATAGTCTTCAGAGAAGAGCCCACCAATCATTTTTCCAATATTAAATTGTCAGCTCTGAAAACATACATATAAGTAACATCATTTAATCTGAGCATAGCATGTGTGTGTGTGTGTTTGTACATGTGTGTATGTATGTAAAAAAAAAAGCCCTGAATTTGAGAAAAAGCAGGGAGGGTAAACAGTAGGGTTTAGAGGGAGGAAAAGAAAAGGATGATTCATATAATCTCCAAAAAAGAAAAGCAGATAAATAACACATCAAATGAGTTAGCTCGCAGTTTGCTTTTAAAAAAAGGTATCATTCAATATTCTCTAGAAAGAAAGATGTTTACAGTGCAACAGAACTTCCAACATTCTTGGTAAAAAAATAAATCTATCTATACTGAACCCATTATTACATGAATTCAAGACAATGTAGTAGCCAATCAGCAACTCCTGAGAAACATGAGTACTAATTGAGGAAGAGTGAACACCAGCACACTAATTTACTTATTTAAATAAGATGTTATAACATTAAATATTATTCCATTAGCCTGGTTTCAAACTCAAATCCACTCCTATATTACCTCATAATCTCAATAATAATCACAGATAGATAGATAGATAGATAGATAGATAGATAGATAGATAGATAGATAGATAGACAGACAAATAGATAAAAGATCTGAGGCCAGATTCAAGGAACTATGAAGAACTGGAGGGAACATGAGTTAGGGAGGACACTCCCTGTGTCAAAGAAATATAAAGCAAGGACTTGCAGGACTGCAAAAATAACTATACCCTTATAATTTTATATTTTATAAAACTAATTTTTAACTTGTTCAAACCTCATCACATAAGGTAAAATGTCATATTAACAAAAAAACAATATGAGCATCTAGTACCTGATATGGTTACAATCATAACCAGTATAAAATTGCTTCCCCATTGTCTAGAACTGCGATATGGAAGAAATAGACTGGCCAATGATTCACTTGTAATACTTCTCCAAATACAATGATATATATGTGCACACACATATATGTGTATATATATGTTCATACATATATAATGTTTATACCATTTTATTTCTTATATATATCCACAGATTTGTAGTTATTTCAATTTATGTTATTCTTAATAAATAATACCATTGCTTAATTATTGATGGAGATTGTCAGAAAATCATAAGACTCCTATTAACTAATTAAAAGTATATAAATCTAGACATAAAATTAGAAATAATTAAGTAATTATTTTATTAGGAAATTCTCTGACAGATTGCATGACATCTGGAAAAAAAGTCTATTTACATAGAAAAGTTACTTGATTCTTGATTGTTCTGCTACTCTGAAATTGTAAACAGTTTAAGAGTAATGAGACAAGTATTTGAAGTCAAAATAGAGACCTCAAAATTTTGGCAGCTTCAAACCCAAGAGCATCTAAACTCTTTTGGAAATTAGAATATGAATAGTACACTGTCAAACCAAGTATTATTACAGAGTCAACATGTAGTTTTAAAAAAACCTCCTTGACAAATGGGTATTTTTATCAAGGATACATTATTAGCCAATGAGTGAGTGAAGAAAATTGAGGATTGATGAACAAGAAAGAGTTGACAGTTGCTAATTGAAACCAGAACCAAGGTCAATCATGGTAAATAATTGCAACTTTCCCGAATAGTGCCAAAATAAGGTCTCTTGTTTTTGCTATACCAAGCCACTGTTAATTAATTTTTATGCTACCAGGATAGTTCAGATGACTGTGACATTTTAATCATAGTTTAGTTCCTCCAAATCAGGTCATATCTCAGAGTAGGCCTCTAAGGAAAGTTCAAAATGGTCAAAGAAAAGGAGGAGGGGGCTTCCTCCATCAGTTTCAGAAGCAGCCTAGGGCTTTGATTCCATTTCTTGAATTTCAAAGGCAATGACACTTTGGTTGGGAAAGAGCAAGGAAAATAGGACCTTTCTCTTGCTGTCAATATTGCAGGCTAATTTGACAGTTTTTTTTCCTCCTAAATTCTCAACTTATTTCTAACGTATAAGAACTTTGCTGTTGATTTACAAATAAGAGTTCTCCATATACCTTTGCTATTGATCGACTAGAACCTTTCCAGTGGGTAGCAGTAACTGCTCTTGATTGTTCCCAGTTCTTCAGAAGAAAAGTTACTTCATAAATAATTTCATTATCTTAAGAAAAATGAAGAAAGCTGCTGCAGGAGCTCCTTCTGCTCCTTCAGCCAATAGCCTTTAAGATATCAGCCCACTTGGGCATGGTCTCCTTTGCTTTAAAAAGCAGTGGTAGCCATGTGCTTGCTCTCTTGCTTCCTGCTCCACTTCTGGCTACTAGACTCCTTTCCTGATTGTGCAGAGGGCTGTTGTCTAGGATGGTGATTTGCAAGTTTTTCCCTTTAAATAAATAACCCTTTTATTAATCATAATTCCAAACTGATGTGGGATTGTTTTGTGACTTACGCCTTCTGAAAGCATTAGGCATAGTTGAGGTGAATTAAACATATTCAAAGTCGTAGACATGAGTATCCTATGAGAGGAATTACCTTTAAGAACACATCTTGATCTCTGTTCACTTCTAATCATAAATAATTAAATTGAAGAATCAGTAAAATGACGGCTTCCACTTACCTTCTATTAATCACTGTTACTGAGTAGTAGGAAAGTGGCATGTGGTTTTAAAATCATGATGTGATTTTGCTTTATAAATATTTATAACTAACATGGTTTGGCTTTATCAGCTTTCCAGTAAATGTGTGAGAGCAGAAAATACCGCATTCTAAGATAACATTTTATAATACACAAGAAATAACTTCCTTTAAATTTTTAGGACTATCTGAAGAATTAATAATACTAAGTTTCATTATAATTAACAATTTAAATTAAATGTGCAAAAGTACATATATACATGCTCATACACTGATGTATACAAGTGCATGAATATTTGTTTAACTTTTGGGCTTTTTCTTACATCACAGCCACATGCCTTATGTTGTCATTGGTTATTCTATATGTGAGCAAAGAAATATAAAACAATGATGACCATAGCAAAGACCCTTGAAGGAAGTCGAGAGAATGGAGAAAATAAAAATACTTATTATAACAAAGTCAATGTTTCCCATGTAAATATCTGCAGTTATAAATAAGAGATCCATGATAAAGAGTGATATGGTATTCCATTCTTCAAATTAGCATATGCACATCTACTAGTTATATGTAAGGAAAGAGTGCAATCTTGTACAATCATTATGGAAATCCTTATGGCAGTGTCTCAGAAAATTTGAAGTCAACCTACCTCAAGACCGAGCAATATCATACTTGGGCATATAACCAAAGAATGCACAATCATAGTACAAAGACATTGCTCAACTATGTTCACAGCAGCATTATTTGTAATGGCCAGAACCTGGAAACAAACTAACTATTCTTCAATCGAAGAATGGATGAAGAAAATGTGTTACATTTACACAATGGAATACTATTCAGCACCAAAAAAAAGAAAGAAAAGAAAAAAGACATCTTGAAATTTGCATGCAAATGGATGGAATTAGAAAAAAAAAACATTATGAAAGACAAACACTGTATATACCCATTCATAAGTGGATATTAGACATCAAGCAAGGTAATGAACCTATAGTCCTGGCCCCAGAGAATTTATGCAGCAAGGAGTACCATACATTGATCCCTGGGGAAGGGGAAGTAGTTGAGATCTCCTGAGAAAATTGGGAGCATGGAGGTGAGGGGAGAAGAGAAGGCAGAAGGGGAGGAGGGCAGGAGAAAGGAGAACTTGAGGGAACAGGATGTTTGAGATGGGGCAAGGACAGAGAGGGAGAGCAAGGAGAGAGGGAGAACAAGGAAAGAGAAATCCTGATTTAGGGAGTCTTTATGGGGCTAGCACGAAATGTGGCACTAGAGAAATCCCAAGGAATCTGCAAGGATATCCCCAGCTGAGACCCTGAGCAATAGTGGATAAGGTGCCTGAACTGACCTTCCCCTCTAATCAGATTGGTGACTACCTTAATTGTCGTCATCAAACCTTCATCCTGCAACTGATGGAAGCAAATGGAGAGATCTACAGCAACGCACTGGGCTGAACTCCCAAATTCCAGTCAAAGAGAAGGAAGCGCAATAATATGAGCATTGTCAAGACCGTGATGGGGATATCCACTGAGAGAGTTTACCTGAGCTAACGGGAGCTCACTGACACTGGACTGACAGCAGGGGAAGCCAGCATAGGACCAAACTAGGTCCTCTGAAAATAGGTAATAGTTGTATGGGCAGACTGTGGGGCCACTGGCAGTGAGACTAGGATTTATCCCTACTGCTTGTACTGACTTTTTGGAACCTATTCTCTTTGGAGGGATACCTTGCTCAGAATAGATATAATGGGGAAGGAGTTGTTCCTGCTTCAAAGTGATGTGCTTGACTTTGTTGACTCCCCATATGATGCCTTACCCTCTCTGAGGAGTGGATGGTGGGGAGGAAGGTTGAGCGAGCAGGAGGAGGAGGAGAGTGGGAACTGGGATTGGGATGTAAAATGAAAAAAGATTGTTTATGAAAAATAAATTAATTAATTAAAAGCATAAAAATTAGAAAAGGGAAAAGCATCTAATTGTAAGATGAAAAGTAGCATCTCTTTATCTAAGACTTACTGACAACTAATATAATATTATGGATGTTATTAATGGTAACAATAACATTTTGAAGACACTGAGCAAAAGTTTTTGACCTTTTAATGCTGTTTTTAGTAAAGTATTTAATTTTTAGATTCAATAAAAATAATTCACAATTTTGTCATTTTTAAAATTGTTCTCCTGGTGAGTTGGATTAACCATTAGAGTTCACAACCACTGATTTGATTTAATTGCCTCATTTAACTCATTCATTCACTTAATCCCCTGATGAGTCATTGGAACACCTGTACTTTAGCAGACACTGAGCTAAGTATGAACACTAAAAGTATGTCTTTTTACCTATTGTTTATTAAGTGCCTATTATATGCCTGTTACAACCTGAGGAAAATACATAATTCTGAGATTAACTTTATTTAATAGCACCACTAGTTTCCAGAGAGTTTGAAAATAAAATTAGTGCAATGATGCCCCTTACATTTAGTATCATTAGCATCATTAGTACATTTGTGCTTTCATACCAAAGAACATTTTCTGAAATGCCAGAGACAGAAAGTCTAAGTAGCTTGTGGCAAGTTAAAGCAAGAGATAGAAGCTATACTTTCAAACGTGAATTTCTCTCTCTTACTTATGTAGAGGAAATACTTCTAAAATTGAAAGTTTCCTAAAGTTAAATTTTTAATTAATAAAAGGAGATTTAAGTGTTTACATTAGAAAAGATTCCTATCAAATAAGTTCCTTACAAGATAACAATCATAATAATGATGCTATAGATTTAAAAGCTGATGCCACTTAAAAGTATAAAAACTTTTCTTAGTACATTACTCAGATGATGACAGAAATATATCATTTGACTTTTCCTCATTTCACGGCAACTAATAAGTTATCATAGCTTTTATAATTTTTATTTATTTATTTATTTGATATAGGCTTTCTCTTTGTAAACCTAGCTACCCTTGAACTCACTCTGTAGACCAGACTGGCCTTGAGATTAAAGTCATGTGCCACTACTGTTCATCTATGGTTGCATTTTTCAGACAATAAAATGCATTGAAAAAGCAATCTGTCTCCACAAACTTGGGTTCTTTTTCAATTGAAAAGTCTACAAATAGATGTGAGTTATGCACAAGCAATTTTTGCAATAATTGCTTTATTGCAAAATGGAAAGAGGGTATTAAAACTTTTGTGTGACTCAGAAAATATTATTTATAGAATTAGTATGTGAATTCATGGAACACACAGAGATTTTCTAAGGATTTTAAGCATAGACTCTCAGTTAATGAAGACAGGTTATTATATTTACACTGTGAATATGTATGGATGACAGAATTCAGAAAAAAATGAGTAGTGTAGAGTTAGAACAAAGTATACATAAGGAATCAAAAGAAACCATTAGATCTTGGAGATGTGTATGAGACTTGTGACGAAATACTTGTGACATTTTGATTATCATGGCAAACATCAGCAAATAAGCCTTTAAGAAACAATGAGTTGGAATCTGCTTGATAAAAATCTGGGAAAAAAGACCTGATTTTTGGAGAGCCTATATAGAAGATAAATTAAGTCATGTGACAAAGAGACAAGGAAAAATTAGTATGAGCAAAGATATATTATTAATATTTTTATTCCTTAAACTTCAAAACAGTTTAATTAAAACACAGAAAAGTATCAAATATTATTATTTCTTTGTAAATTTTCTTTACAACACTAATCTCTTTTATTCTGACCTAATGTAGAGAATAATAGAATTCCAGCAGTAGGTTAATCCTCTTAACTCATTGTAATAAGCCTAAGGATAAAGACACAAATAATGTATTTATTACACAGGAGGGAATTTTATAATTGCTGAATGGACAGTGTGATTTGACAAATACCTGAAGAACTGTTTCATGCACACAGGAAAAAGTAAGATCTTTTTGTTGCAACAAAAATGAAAAATATGCAGTTTTCAATACCCCATTAGGCAAAGGTAAGAAGGCAATATTTCATAGGATTTCCCTGCCATAAATGAGGAAAATCATTTTTCAAAAGGAAAACCAAACACAAGTACACTCACACTTACTACATGGAGGCAAGTCTATGTACTATATATACATGTACTATATATATGTATATATACTATGTACTATGTATATTTTAACAATGTATCTTATGATTTAATTTTATTTTACAATTTTTACATAAGATATGGTAAAATGCTTATGGACATGAAAACATGAGAGATGGCTTAGGATTCTAAAATTAATCCACATGATTTATCAAGGCTTCATAGTGTCATCCATGGTTCATTTGGCAGGTAGGACTGATGATAGTGGTGGCATGGTGTGATGTTGCTGCTGCTGGTGGTGGTGATGCTTGTGGTGGCATAATAGCACAGTGAAGAAAGGTTATGGGGAAAAGGTTATCACCATTGATGTCATTCAAATCATGAAGTGAAAGTCACAAACTAACAGCAGCCAAACAGGTAGCTGCATGGAAAGTGAATATGAGTTTCATGCTAGAGAACGGGGGGGGGAGGGGGGGATGAGAACTAGCCACGTATGCAGTCTCCATTTCATTAAGAAGACTTTTAGTTTATTTCCAAACTATGTAACTATAGCCACATAGAAACACTGTTGGTAACATTCAAAATGAGAAAAAAAATTGAGGTCTAATTAGTTTACTCTAAAATTATTTAAAAATGGATAATACAGAGAAGTATATTTTGAAGCAATACATTTTATTTGGTGTTCTTGGATTATCTTTTAAGGGCACACATGAATATATACGTGTGTATATATATCTCCATGAATGTAGAGGCCAGAGGAAGATTGGAGGGGTCCTTCTCTATTGTACTTCACATTATTTTTATGATGGGGTATCTCATGCAACCTGAAACTCATTATTAAGGTTACTTGAATGAATGGTTACTGAAGTGCATGTTGGGGGATTTGAAAGTCCTACTGCTTTCATAGCAGATGATGACCTGCCTCCTGAGAATCTCTTGGGGGATTTTGTTTGTTTGCTGGCTTGTTTGCTTGCTTCAGAACATTTAGCCTTCCATAATAGGAAGCAACCATCCACTAATCTTTTCACTGAATTTCTATATATTCAAATAATAGGAAGTGAATACATAAGGAATGATTTGCTAGGATAATACAGGTACTATGGTAAACAAATGTACAGTTAATACACTTTCATGGTTGGAGGAAAACAACTAACTTAAATGCAGAATAGGGTAGTACAGTCTTCTGAGTCCTGCATGAAGCAGCTTTAGACTCAGCCTGGTCAGATCTTCTTGGGAAGATCTTAGCCTTAGTAAAAGTCTTGAAGGGAACCCCCAAAATACACCAATAAAAATCATAAAACATAAATGAAGGTTTTGTGTCTTTGTAGAGGAAAGCTGAGTTTTTCTTTCTCATTTTATGAAATATTTTTTTTAATCCGCCTTAGTAAATACAGTGGTAAATACTGACTGTCAATTTAACAAGATCTCAAATTACTCATGACACAAGGCCCTGGTCATAGCTGTGATTGGCTATTTAAATAAGGTTAGCACATTGTTAGTATATTGCCCTTCTAGTTAGGAATCTGCTAAAGTTAATTAAAATCTGAAAACCCATGCTAAGTATGGGTGGAATCTTCCAGAAGTGTCCCGGATACGAGAAAACATTAGGGAAAAAAAAAGCTTTTGTTTCTTTTCTAATGAGTGTTGCCTCTTCTGAACAATACATCTCTGTATTGATCAATACAACTCTCTTATCAATACATCAACTCTGTTGTTGCCATTGCACTTTTGTTAGAATTTCTGCTGACATTTTCTGCTAACATCAGAGTCCACCTTTTTCTAGAGGATTTTTGGAGAGGGATGCATTTTTCATAAACAGTGAAACGCATCCCTCTCCAAAATCCTCTATACCTTCAACATCTGAGGTGTTCAAACATTTGTAGTGGAAAGTGCTATGGGAAATGCTATTGTACACTGGAAAGATTTGTCACTTATACTGACTTAATAAAACACTGATTGGCCACTAGCCAGGCAGGAAGTATAGATGGAGCAGCCAGACTAAGAGAATACTGGGAAGAGGAAAGGCAAAGTCAGTCACCAGCCAGACACAGAGAAAGCAAGATGAGAATGCCTCACTGATAAAAGGTAAAAGCCATGTGACTAACACGGACAGGAATTGTGGATTAATTAAAGTTGTAAGAGCTAGTTAATAATAAGATTGGACTAATAGCCCTAACAGTTTATAATTATTATGAGCCCCTCTGTATTTCTTTGGGACTGAATGGCTGTGGGACTGGGAGGGACAGAAACTTCTGTCTACAGGAAAACTAAATGTACCCAGGATCTCCAATGTAAAGATAGCCAATGTTGCGTTATCCAACTCATCATTAGGCCTAATAAATCCTCAGTGAAAATGTTTTCCTTCCACTCATTCAGCTCCTCTATAAAGGAATGGCTAATAAACTGAAGTTTATTCTAGGTAATACTTCATTAGATGTAACAAGGAGAGATTTCACAAATGATGCTTACATTACAATGGAAAGACCTAGTATGCAAATGTGCTCCTAAAAATATATGTAACATTCGAAGGGTACTGTTATCTGTATTATTTTTATGTTTTTCATATTCTTTTATTTTTTAATTCAAAAATTTAAACTTCCACCTCTTCTCCCAGTCCCCTGCCACTCCCCCACTACCCCTCCTCCCTCCCCCTGCTTCCTAAGAGGGGGCAGGGTACCCTGCCCTGTGGGAAACCCAAGGCCCTCCCCCCCATCCCGGCCTAGGAAGGTGTGCATCCATATAGACTAGGTTCCCAAAAAGCCAATACATGCAGAAGAGATAGGTCCCAGTGCCATTATCATTGGTTTCTCAGTCAGCCCCCATTGGCAGCCACATTCAGAGATTCCCATGTGATCATATGCTCATTAAGTCCTGGTTCAGCTGGATTTGGTGAGCTCCCATTAGATCAGGCACACTATCTCAGTTGGTGGACCAGCCCCTCGCGGTCCTGACTTCCTTGCTCATCTTCTCCCACCTTCTGCTCTTTGATTGGACCTTGGGAGCTCAGTTCCTTGCTCTGATGTGAATGTGGGGCTCTGTCTCTATCTCCATCGATGGGAAGAAATTACTATGGTGATGATCAAGATATTCATCAATGTGACTATGGGACAAGGCTAGATCAGGCACCCTCTCCTCTGCTGCCCAAGTACCTAGCTGGGAACATCCCCGTGGACACCTGGGATCCCCTCTAGAGCAAAGTCTCTTGACAATCCTAAAATGACTCCCTTAATGTAGATATCTTATTCCCTTCTCCGATATCCACCCTTCCTCCAGCTCTACAATCTCATTCCCCCAAGCTCTCCCCAGTCCATCCCTTTTCCCTTCTCCCTCCCTATTTCCCTTTCGCCCACCCCCACCCCCACCCCTACCTCCACCCCTATCCCCACTCCCGTGCTTCCAACATTTGTCCGGCTGTATAAAAACACTACTGTAAAAGAAATTTTATGAAAAATTCTCTGATTAAAAATATTGTTAGAAACTGGGGATATGACTCTGTATTTAACGTGCTTGTAATACAATTGAGAGGACCTGAGTTGAATTCACAGCACAGCTGCAAACTCTCAGATTTAATGGAGCACACTTATTAGTCCTAGTGCTAGAGAAGCAGAGATGAACAGTTCTGTGGTGCTTGTTGCCAAGCCAGCCTAGCCTAATCATTGGGTGCATACATACGTGTTAATGTTCCCACATACAAACAACCCTCCTGTAAAGCTTGGTAAAGAAAATGCTCAAGATAATAAACAATATTCTCTGCTCCTAAAAGAAGAAATAGTTGAAAACACAGAGACGACAGCAAATAAGATCTCTGCAAAGAGTGAGGCAGAATTGACTAAGAACCTAGAGTCCAGCTGCTCTGTAGCACTCCGTGAACAGCTGTGCTCCATGAGGAACATGCGGGGCAAATGTCAGTGAGAACTTCCACTAAAGTGCTCTGTCTCCTCCCAATCGCTGGACTGTACAGAAAGAAAAGTGAAGAAAGAACAAATGGGCTGTAGAGATGAAACGAAATCTAAATACACCGTGGGTGCTCGGGACAGGGCCCTCTTCAGCCTGGAAACAAATGGAAGTGTGACATGTGAGCCTGAAACTGAAATCCTCCATCGTGACTGCCTGGGTGAGTGGCAATGACGCAATTGAGAAATTCACTGTCGCACTCAAACACAGGTGTGAGATCCACCTAATCACCACAGGAGCAGCCTGATATGAAACCGTGTGGAAACTGAGAAGGCAGGTGCAGAACAAGACACAGCCACAGCTAGACAAACTCTTCCAATCCAAAAGTTTCTAAGTAAAGCTGAAAATTATGCCTCTCTGATCACATATTTTCCCACGGCATCACAGAGAAGGGAGAATTAAAAAAACTATCACATCAGATATGGTAACTGATGCTGTGTTTTCATGTTCTTTATTTCACTGTGTCTTTAAAAAAAATCCTCACTTGTGCAATTTATCTAAATGGTCTTACATTTATTTTTATATTGCTCAATTAGATTTTATTATTATGCTCCATGGTTCTACACCCATTCTATTAAGTGCTCCCTACTTTTCTCCTATACACAGCCCATATTCTTTCCCTCCAATTCCCATCCAAACACCCCCATGTGTCTCTAGCCTCCCCATTCTCAACATGTTTTGCTTCCTAACTCTAACTTTCCATTATCCAACTTCTTCTTCTATAGGTGCCTTTTCTATCTCAATTCATTTCTCAGTAGGTTTAACACCATTCGCTTTATTTTAGTCAGTTTGTTTCCCTTCCATTCATAATTTAAGATGTGAGAGTTAGCCAAAAAGAGGCTAGAGCTTATGTGCCAGGCAGTGTTTAAATGAATACAGTTTCCATGTTATTATTTCGGGTACGCACCGGGAGCTGGACAAAACAGAACAAGGGGCCCTGTGCCGGGAACCAGGCGCCGAAAACTCAGCCCACTGCGCCTCTTGCAACAGTTTGATGCCCAACGTGGTTGACTGACTCCACGCAAAATCTGAGAGAGCTTACGCCCATATTCCCAAATATTGTTTATAAATGTTCTTTAAATTTAAATTTAAAGGGGGAGATGATATAGATATGGATAATTTACATTGGTATAAATTTTGCTTTATTGATATAAATTTAAGGTCAATTTTGTTATATATATGTATTTCTGATCTTGATTAAAGTATTGTGATTGTATAGTTCATTTAAAAATGTAATTAGAAAATATAGGTTGTTAATAGATAATCATTGATATAGTCAAGCTTGTAGTCATGTTAGTTAGATTTTCTAGATATATAGAGGTATATTTCAGTTAGATAGACATTCTTCATATCTTTCAAAGACAACAGAATATGGCATTTAATGTTTTAATAACTTAGGACTTTTCATGACAATGAGACACGTCTGCTCCTG
>PVIU01019810.1:0-35497 GCA_004026605.1 Ondatra zibethicus
CCTCAGTTGGAATGTTGCTAAATTCCTAATCTATTCCAACTTAAACGAGAATTCTTTCTGTGCAGCTGCATTTGAAGGATTGTGTCTGGAAATTGATGTACACCTCATTTTTGTCTCATTGGACAAGTAGACCTGAATCACACTTGGTTCTGTGGGAGGTTGAAAATATTCTGCACCCAATTAAGGACACAACTTCTCATGTGGAAAAGACTCACTTCCCATCCTATCTACCATGTGGTTCTCATTTATGTTTTAGATAAAAAACACAACACACTTTGCTCTTCAGAGCCCTAGCCAAAGCTCTTACAGGGAGATTCAGACTTTTGGGTGAAAAGATCAATTTGGGAAAAGGCCTGGTGCTTCAGAAGTACTTATCCTACTGATTTGAGATGTCTTTTTAGAGCTGAGGAGAGGGCTCTGTGAGGAAACTGTTCACTGGGTAAACCTGCTGTTTTTTTAATCTAAGTTGTTTCTATTACCAATAAGGAATCAGAAGTCAGATATTGGAGTGAAAACCTAATAGATCAAAGAAGAGATCCAGCAAGAGCGGTTCTCACCTCCCAGACCAGTAAGACTGTGAATCTCTAAGTCCCTCCCTACTCCTTCCTGTGCATCTCTCTATTCACATTCCTGGCTTCTCTGTCCTCTCTATGGCTAATTCCTGTCAACTAGTAGCTGGCTCCACCCTCGAGCCAAGGTTAATTTTTAAACACAGTCTCAAAGTTTCACAATGTGATCAAATATCCTGCAACATTTCCCCTTTTTGTCTAAATAAAAAGGAACCATTTTAGATTTAATGCAGTAAAACTATACACACTAAGAACAACTATCAGGTAAGAATTACATTCATAATGTCTAGTACATTTGTATTTGGAAAATTTGGAGAAAATACTCTATTACCTATCCCATTTTGGTATGTTCAAAGTTTTGACCTAAACCAGTTTCTCTCATAACTTGTATTATCAGCCTAAAAATATTCTTTTAGACTTTAAACCACTTTCTTAGAGAAACAATTCAAACTTTTATGTCTCTTAACTTTTATAAACTTTACATCTCCTTTGTTAGATTTTCTATTCATTGTTTTGAATTTTGTAACAGAAAATAGTAAAACTCTATCTAGTCTTCAATCCTCATCAGAGACCTGAGAAGGATAAAATACTACTTGAAAAAACAGGAAGTGCAAAGCAAGCAACTTCCAAGGTGGTAGAAAGGACAGAGACATCTGGATGCCTTAATGCCATCCAGGTTCCTCTAAAGCATTGGAGTATTCATCTTCGGTCTACAGGACTAGGTAGACTATCTGACAGACTTTTCTGTGAGAAGGAATTTTGAGGGACTGTACTACATTGTCTTGGAAAAGTTTGGCAGTTGACTTTTTTGTGTCCTGCTTGCCAGTTTGGGACAGCATACTGTCATCAGTTGAGGCAAGGGCAGTTTCTTGCCCAGTGACTAGTTTTGCCACATTGAAAGCATATTCCATATGGAGATTATTAAATGCCCACTATCCCAAAAAGCCAGTACATGCAGTAGAGACAAATCCCAGTGTCATTATCATTGGCTTCTCAGTCAGCCCCCATTGTCAGCCACATTCAGAGTCCAGTTTGATCACATGCTTGTTCAGTCCCAGTCCAGCTGGCTTTGGTGAGCTCCCATTAGATCAGGCACACTGTCTCAGTGGATAGACCAACCCCCCGTGGTTCTGACTCCCTTGGTCATATTCTCCCTCCTTCTGCTCTTCAACAGGACCTTGGGAGCTCAGTCCAGTGCTCTGATGTGGGTCTCTGTCTCTATCTCCATCCGTCGTTGGATGAAGGTTCTATGGTGATATTCAAGATAGGTATCAGTGTGATAGTGGGGCAAGGCCAGTTCAGGTGCCCTCCCCTCTACTGCCCAAGGACCTAGCTGGAGACATCCCCATGGACATCTGGGAACCCCTCTAGAGCCAAGCCTCTTGGCAACCCTAAAATGGCTCCCTTAATTAAGATATCTCCTTCCCTGCTCCCATATCTGCCCTTCCTCCATCTCAACCATTCCATTCCCCCAAGTTCTCCCCAATCCTCCCCTTATCCCTTCTCTCTCCCCCTCCCCTTCCCCTACCCCACCCCTACCCCAACTTTTGCCTGGCGATCTTGTCTGCTTCCAATTTCCAGGAGGGACTATATATGTTTTTCTTTGGGTTCACCTTATTATTTAGCTTCTCTAGGATCATGAACTATAGGCTCAATGTCCTTTGTTTATGGCTAGAATCCACTAATGAGTGAGTACATACCATATTCATATTTTTGGGTCTGGGTTATCTCACTCAGGATAGTACTTTCTATTTCCATCCATTTGCATGTAAAATTCAAGATGTCATTGTTTTTTACTACTGAGTAGTACCCTAATGTGTATATGTGCCACACTTTCTTTATCCATTCTTCCATTGAGGGGCATCTAGGTTGTTTCCAGGTTCTGGCTATTACAAATAATGCTGCTATGAACATAGTTGCACAAATGCTTTTGTAGTATGATTGGGCATCTCTTGGGTATATTCTCAAGAGTGGTGTTGCTAGATCCTGAGGTAGGTTGACTCCCAATTTTCTGAGGAATGGCCACACTGATTTCCAAAGTGGATGCACAAGTTTGTATTCCCACCAGCAATGGATGGATGCGTGTTCCCCTTACTCCACATCCTCTCCAGCACAGTTTATCACTGGTGTTTTTGATTTTAGCCATTCTGACAGATGTAAAATGGTATCTCAAAGTTGTTTTGATTTGCAATTCCCTGATCTCTAAGGAAGTTGAACATGACCTTAAGTATCTTTTGGCCATTTGAACTTCTTCAGTTGAGAATTCTCTGTTCAGTTCAGTACCCCATTTTTTAATTGGGTAATTTATAATTTTAATGTCTAGTTTCTTCAGTTCTTTATATATGTTAGAGATCAGACCTTTGTCCGATATGGGGTTGGTGAAGATCTTCTCCCATTCAGTCAGATGCCTTTTTGTCTTAATGACTGTGTCCTTTGCTTTACAGAAGCTTCTCAGTTTCAGGAGGTCCCATTTATTCATTATTGCTCTTATTGTCTGTGCTACTGGTGTTATACGTGGGAAGTGGTCTCCTGTGCCCATGTATTGCAGGCTACTTCTCACTTTCTCTTCTATCAGGTTCAGTGTGGTCAGATCTATATTGAGGTCTTTAATCCATTTGGATTTGAGTTTTGTGCATGGTGATAGATATGGATCTATTTTCGTTCTTCTACACATTGACATCCAGTTATGTCAGCACCATTTGTTAAAGATGCTTTCTTTCTTCCATTGTATAATTTTAGCTCCTTTGTCAAAAATCAGGTGTTCATAGGTTTGTGGATTAATATCCAGGTTTTCAATTCGATTCCATTGGTCAATGTCTCTGTTTGTATGCTAATACCAAGATGTTTTCATTATTGTAGCTCTGTAATAGAGTTTGAAGTCAGGGATGGTAATGCCTGCAGAAGTTCCTTTATTGTATAGGATTGTTTTGGCTATCCTGAGGATTTTGTTTTTCCATATAAAGTTGATTATTGTTCTCTCAAGGTCTATGAAGATTTTTTTTTGGGATTTTGAAGGGGATTGCATTGAATCTATAGATTGCCTTTGGTAGAATTGCCATTTTTACTATATTGATCCTACCAATCTAAGAGCATGGGAGATCCTCTTTGCCATTTTTTGGTATCCTCTTCAATTTCTTTCTTCAATGCCTTAAAGTTCTTGTCAAATAGATCTTTCACTTCCTTTGTTAGTGTTACCCCAAGATACTTTATGTTATTTTTGGCTATTGTGAAAGGTGATGTTTCTCTGATTTCCCTTTCTGCTTCTTTATCCTTTGTGTATAGGAGGGCTACTGATTTTTTTGAGTTGAACTTGTACCCTTCCACATCACTGAAGGTATTTATCAGCTGTAGGAGTTCTTTGGTAGAGTTTTTGGGGTCACTTATGTACACTAACATATCATCTGCAAATAATGAAAGTTTGACTTCTTCCTTTCCAATTTCTCCTTATGTTGTCTTATTGCTATTGCTAGAACTTCAAGCACTATATTTAAGAGATATAGAAAGAGTGGACAGCCTTGTCGTGTTCCTGATTTTAGTGAAATCGTTTTGAGTTTCTCTCCATTTAATTTGATGTTAGGCGTCAGCTTGCTGTATATTGCTTTTATGATATTTAGATATGATCTTTGTATCCCTAATCTCTCCAAGACCTTTATAATAAAGGGGTGTTGAATTTTATCAAATGCTTTTTTCAGCATCTAATGAAGTGATCATATGTTTTTTTCTTTCAGTTTATATGATGGACTACACTGATAGATTTTCGTATGTTGAACCAGCCCTGCATCTCTGGAATGAGGCCTACTTGATCATAATGGATGAATTTTTTGATGTGTTCTTGGATTCGATTTGCCAGTATTTTATTGAGAACTTTTGCATCGATGTTCATGAGTGAGATCGGTCTGTAATTCTCTTTCTTGGTGGAGTCTTTGTGTTGTTTTGGTATCAGGGTGACTGTAGCTTCATAAAAAGAGTTTGGCAAAGACCCTTCTGTTTCTATTATGTGAAACACATTAAGGAATATAGGTATTAGCTTTTCTTGGACGTTCTGGTAGAATTCTGCATTAAAACCATCTGGTCCTGGGCTTTTTTTGGTTTGGGAGGTTTTTGATGATAGCTCCTATATCCTCACAACTTATAGGTCTATTTAAATTGTTCACCTGGTATTGATTTAATTTTGGTATATGGTATTTATCTAAAAAATGTCCATTTCTTTTACATTTTCCAATTTTGTGGAGTACAGGCTTTTGTAGTAAGATCTAATGATTCTCTGAATTTCTTCAATGTCTGTTGTTATGTCCCTCTTTTCATTTCTGATCTTTTTAATTTGAGTGTTCTCTCTCTGCCTTTTGATTAGTTTGGATAGGGGTTTGTCAATCTTGTTGATTTTGTCAAAGAACCAGCTCATTGTTTCATTTATTATTTAGATTGTTTTCTGTGTTTCTATTTTGTTGATTTCAGCCCTCAGTTTGATTATTTCCAGTCTTCTACTCCTCCTGGGTGAGTCTGCTTCTCTTTTTTTCTCGAGCTTTCATGTGTGCTGTTGAGTTTCTAATGTGTGCTTTCTCTGTTTTCTTTTTGTGGGCACTTAGTGTTCTGAACTTTTCTCTTAGCACTGCTTTCATAGTGTCTTATAGGTTTGGGTATGTTGTGTCTTTATTTTCATTGAATTCAAGGAAGACTTTAATTTCTTTCTTTATTTCATCCTTTACCCAGGGGTGGTTCAATAGTTGAACCACCATAAGCCAATTTTGTAGGCTTTCTGGGGGTGGAATTGTTGTTACATTCTAACTTTATTCCACGGTGATCTGATAAGACACAGGAGGTTACTGCAATTTTTTTTGTATCTATGGATTCTTGCTGTGTTACCAAGTATGTGATCAATTTTCAAGAAGGTTCCATGAGATGATGAGAAGAAGGTATATTCTTTCCTGTTTGGGTGGAATATTCTATATATGTCTGTTAAGTCCATTTGATTCATTACATCTCTTAGTTCTCTTATTTGTCTGTTAAGTTTCTGTCTGGTTGACCTGTCTATTGGTGAGAGAGGAGTGTTGAAATCTCCTACTATTAGTGTGTGGGGTTTGATGTGTGATTTGAGTTCTAGAAATGTTTCTTTTACATATGTGGGTGCTTTTATATTAGGGGCATAGATATTCAGGATTGAGACTTCATCCTGATGAATTGTTCCTGTTATGAGTATAAAGTGTCCTTCTCCATCTCTTCTGATTGATTTTAGTTTGAAATCAATTTTGTTAGATATTAGTATAGCCACACCACTTGTTTTGTAGGTCCATTTGATTGGAAAACTGTTGCGGGCTGCAACATTGTTGCTGGCGACCACACGCAGAGGTGGCCGCCGTTCTGTGCTCCAAAACAAGTGCTTTGTGCATGCGCCTCTCCCGAACAGGTGATGTCAGATCTAGCCTATCCTTGACGACCTGTCAATCTGGCGCCATGAGCTGACCAATTGCTGAATGACACCTCAGAGGCTAGAGAATTTTACTATATAAGCTCACCGATCTCGGTAAGCTGGGTCTCCTGTCTTCAGCTGTAAGAAAGTGCCTTAATAAAGCATGATCGAGAGGAATCCTGGTGTCCGCGTCCTTTCTGCTGGCAGACGGGGCGCGACAGAAAACCTTTTTCCAACCCTTTACTCTGAGGTAGTGTCTGTTTTTAAGGTTGAGGTGTGTTTCTTGTAATCAGCAGAATGTTGGATCCTGTTTTCGTATCCATTCTCTTAACCTTTGCCTTTTTATAGGTGAATTGAGTCCATTGATATTATGTGATATTAATGACCAGTGGTTGTTAACTCTGGTTATTTTTTTGGTGGTAGTGTTTGTATGTTTCCCTTCTTTGAGTTGCACTGGTGGAGGGTTGTCAGATGTCTGTGCTATTGTGGGTGTTGTTGGCTTCCTTGGGTTGTGGTTTTCCTTCTAGTACTTTCTGTAAGGCTGGGTTTGTTGATACATACTGTTTAAATCTGTTTTTGTCCAGGAATATCTTGTTTTCTCCATCGATGGTAAAAGAAAGCTTTGCTGGGTATAGTAGTCTGGGCTTGCATCCATGGTCTCTTAGTGTCTGCAGCACATCTATCTATGAACTTCTGGCTTTCATGGTTTCCATTGAGAAGTCAGGTGTAATTCTGATAGCTTTCCCTTTATATGTACTTGATCTTTATCCTTTGCAGCTCTTAATATTCTTTCTTTATTCTATATGTTTTGTGTTTTGATTATTATATGGCAAGGGGATTTTTTTTGATCCAGTCTATTTGGTGTTCTTTAAGTTTCTTGTACCTTCATAGGAATATCCTCTTTTAGGTTGGGAAAGTTTTCTTCTATAATTTTGTTGAATATATTTTCTGGGCCTTTGAGCTGGAATTCTTCTCCTTCTTCTACCCCTATTATTCTTAGGTTTGGTCTTTTCATGATGTCCCAGAGTTCCTGGATGTTTTATGTTAAGAATTTGTTGGATTTGCTGTTTTCTTTGATCAATGCCCTCTATTTCCTCTATAGTATCTTCTGTGCCTGAGATTCTTTCTTCTATCTCTTGTATTCTGTTGGTTATACTTGTCTCTGTAGTTCCTGTTCTTTTACCCAGATTTTCCATATCCAGCCATCCCTTGGTTTGTGTTTTCTTTATTACCTCCATTTTGGTCTTCAAGTCTTGAACTGTTTACTTTACCTGTTTGATTGTTTTTTCTTGGATTTCTTGGGTATCTTTGAGGGATTTATTAATTTCTTCTAACTTTTTATTTGTCTTCTCTTCCATTTCTTTAAGGGAGTTTTTCACTTCCTGTTTAATGGTCTCCATCATTTTCATAAAGTTATGTTTAAAGTTAATTTCTTTTACTTCTTCTGGGTTAGGGTGTTCAAGTCTTCCTGTTGTGTGTTCACTGGAACTGGTGTTATCATGTTGCTTTTCAGGTTGTTGGAGGAATTCTTGCATTGGTGCCTGCCCCTCTCTTCCTTCAAATGCGGCCCGGAGAATCTTAGCGTCTTGGTCCAATCTTTGCTGTGGCTGACTGTGTACTTGGGGTTTTTTCTTGGTTTGCCCTCTCCTAGGTCTCCTCAGCACTGAAGCTGGCTCTCAGATACCCTCTGCCCTGAAACAGGCTGTGCTGGTGGATCTAAGGACCCCACATATGAAAAGGAGTGTACTTCAGATGGATCTCTTCAGTACAGGAGCAGGACCTCTTGGTGGGCTCCAAGGACCTTGCAGACAAAAGGGCAGGTTTGGGGAGGTAGGGTGGTGTGGACCAAAGATTCCACAGTGGCAGGAGCACTTACCAGTCTGAGGCTCCCCAAACCCTCAGCTCCAAAGCAGGTGAGTTGGGGGATCCACGGACCCCACAGATCGAAAGGAGTGCTTGGGGGCAAGATGAGATGGGATAAATAAAGAAAGCCAGTAGCTGGGAAGATGCCCTGCTGTATGGCCAGAAATGTTTAGGGCTGTGTTGTTATTCTTTAAATGTCTGATTTCTCCAGTTGTCTTTAAATTCCTTTGTAGAATGCTTTTATTCTCATGGTATAACAAAACAAAACACTGCCTCAACCCTAACTTTGGGGAGTTTCTTTTTAACAGGTTATATCTTTGTTAAGGCAGTATGTTTTTTAGCAACAGAAAAAATATTACCTTTACATAAAATTTTTTTAATACCTGATCAAGTGAAAGGCAGTTGTTAGTCTTATAAGTTAGTTTGGATTGAATGACCAAGCTGTTTGATGAATTATCGCCTCTCTTAACCAAGATGTCATTCCTGTTTGAATCTAATCTTTATTATCTTGATGGTATCCATAGCTTTTCTTCTCCTATGGAAATAAAAGCAAAACCTCTTCCCCAATGTAACACATATAGTGTTTTCCATTCTGAGGTCAACAGATCTTTAAAATATACAGACTGATTTAATTCATATATTTTTTCTCTTATCCAATGACTCTCTGCTGCTGTCATTCCTTTTTCATTAGCATTTGAAAATTTAAAGTTAATAAAGTACTATGTAATCTATCTCTGGAGGGTCTTTATTGCTCCTTTCTGTTTATGAAGCATACCTTTTAAAGAACAGTCAGAACTTTCTATAACTTCTTGTCCTGTGGATTGTGTGGTATCTAGAATATACTTTCTGTTATAATATGCAAAATGTTTCATTTTATTAAAGACACATGCTGGAGAACTTTCAGTCTTAGTTTGTGGATACTTCCCCAATGGCCATAGCTTCTAATAAATATGTAATCACAGAATCAGCCTTTTCAGAACTTAAAGTTGCTGCCCATTGAAATCCTATATATGTATCTATGGTATGGTACACCTACTTTAATTTTTCAAACTCCACAAAATGAAACATATTCATTTGCCAAATTTTACTTCTTTGAGTACCCTTTGGGTTACTTCTTTCAGGGAATATAGTTTGATTATACAAGGAACAGGTAGAACTTCTTTTTTAAAAATGATTTCCTTTGCTTGCTGCCAAGTGATAGAAAGGTCTTTCCTCAAACCTTTGAACATGGTGTTTTTTTTGAAATCCTGAGGTGTCTAGCAAATCATTTCCTATCAATAGCTGATCAATTTCATCATTACCTTTTTCTA
Source organism: Ondatra zibethicus (assembly GCA_004026605.1). Taxonomy (NCBI): domain Eukaryota; kingdom Metazoa; phylum Chordata; class Mammalia; order Rodentia; family Cricetidae; genus Ondatra; species Ondatra zibethicus. The sequence goes on from PVIU01019810.1 coordinate 9,150, forward strand.
AAGGGCCTGGTAGACCCATATGGGATCTTATATGTGTTATATACAATATGGATATGGATACAAATTTCTATTTCTGATTACTTGCAGTTGAATAAATAAAAAAATTAATTCTAAATAATCTGGAATAAGACCAAGTGCTTCATTGTGTAAAGCAACTCTTTCTACACATTGAGAGTCAGCAATTATATTAAGAGGTTCTATAAAATCTAATAATACCATGAGACTAGCCTATAATTCTGATTTTTGAACTGAATTGAAGGGGCATTGGGCCACTTTATTTTTTTTCTGACTTATAACTTGCCTTTCTAGATTTATTTACACCAGCATAGGATGTAGGGGCTCCAGAAATGAGTGATCCTCTTACTATGTGAGGGAGGATGCAATTAGTTATTTTTATAAACTGGAGTTTCTTGTTTTTTGGGTTATTTGTTGTTAATTTCTTTCAAGAAATTACTGCAAACTGTTTACCAATATTAATTTCCTGCCCATGAATAGACAATTTCAGCAGTAGTAGAAGGTAGCATAATTTCAGCTGGGTTTATTCCTACTAACTAGCAAAGTCTTTTTTTTTCCCTTTCAGAATCAATTCAGAAACTTTTTTTTACATAGGTCTTTAATTTTTTACTCTGCTTGTGTGCTAAAATATGCATTCTAAGATATTATCTTCTTTCAGTATGAGAATTCCTGTGGGAGAATGCATGGAAGGTAAAATAACCAGAATATAATTAAGCTCTGTATCCAAGTGATGATGATGGTGGTGTGGTGTTTGGGGCCCAGGGTGGGCAGTGGGAGGCTTTTGTGGCTGTGGTGTACAGTAGCTGAGGGCTGGAGAAGTGTGTGAGAATGGAGTGTCCCATGTACATATGAGGAGGAGAAGTAGGCTAGTGTTTGTAAAGCATGTTGGCTGCCAAGTGTTTTTCTCTAAGTTGTTCTATTACTAATTAAGACCCAGGAGTTAGATACTGGGGTCTAAATCTGATAGATCAAACAAGTAGCAGAGGAGTGACCAACTGACCTTCCCCCTTTTACTGGAGGCCCAGCAAGAGTGCCTTTACACACCTCCCAGACCAAAGAGACTGTGAATCTATAAATCTCTCCCTATTCCTTCCTGTTCATCTGTCTATCCGTGTTCCTGACTCCTCTGTCCTTTACATGGCTAATTCCTGTCAACTAGTAGATGACTCTGGCCACTATCCAAACATTAATTTTATTATCACAGTCTTGAAGTTTCACAGTGCAATCAAATATTTCACAACATAAACCTGAGGACCAGTTCGGATCCCCTGCTCCCAGGTAAATACTAGACAGGAACGGCAGCCCACCTGCAATCCCAGTGCTCAGGATGTGAAGATGAGAGGATGCTCAGAGCAAGCTGTCTAGATAGACTGTCATATATTTATAAATTCTGGGTTCAAGTGAGATATCCTGCATAATATATAAGGCAGAGAGTGACTGTGGAAAACACGTGGCATCAACTTCCAGTTTCCTTGCACGCGCGCACACACACACACACACACACACACACACACACACGCACGCACCTGCAAATACAGGTGCATCAGCTTTAATGCAAACATTCATACATATGAGCACATACAGAAGCAGCACAGAAGCCCAGTGACCTTGAGGGAACATAGGCTGCGTGTCTTCTGTAAATGAGAAGCCTGGAAAGCTCTCAAATATTAGAAGCTTCATTCTCAAAGTAGATATCAGAAAAAAAAGTTTGATTGCATTGCCTATAGGGATGCTTCTGTCAGAATCTGTATTTTTGGTGGTAAGGACTTTACTCAGTTCTATGCTACAATTGCGCTAGCATATTTTGCAAGCAGCAAAGATTGTAGGTCAAAGGTTTTGTGGCTGGGTTGATGTCCACATTTCCCTTTCTGTAGACTGTAAAGTACCTTCCCGCACCAAGGAGACTAGAACATAGGAATGAGAGCCCCATGTCAACACTGACTTGACTTCTCCATGTTCACTGAGTTGTGTGGGGTTTGTCTCGGCAGTGGGGCGCTCCTATTTGGGGATTTCTGTGGGACCCTCTCTGATGAACAACTCAACTGAATACAGCCCAGTCCCATCACAGGAATCCTCACCTGACTACAAGAAATAGCCAGTTGATATTCCATGTCCCCATTTCTAAGAGTCCTCATTAGACTCACCTTCATCGATTCCAGGAAGTTTCTACTACACTAGGTTTCCTCTCGGTGACTCCCCAGTTCCAGTCATCTCTCCCCACACTCTCTCCCTCTACCCTATCCCCCTCCCTGCTCCTACTCACATCTGCATCTGCCCCCAGTCTTCAAATAAAAATCAATTTTTTTTTACCTCTTCCAGGGAGATTCCTGCATCCTCCCCTCCCCCAGAACCCTCCTCTTTACCTAACCTTTCTGGGTCTTCAGATTGTATGTAGTTTGGTTGTCATTTATTTAACAGATAATATTCACATATAAGTGAACATAAAATATGTGCTTTTCTGGGTCTGGATTATCTCAGTCCCCTGAAAGTTGTAATTCTTCTCTGTTCTTTTGACTACTGGGGCTATAATGCTAAGTGATTGACTGCAAAATTAGATTTTTTTTGGTTTAAAAGAGTTATTCCTGTATAGATGTATATCAGTAGAGATGCTTTTCTAGAAGCTGAAGGAAATAACTTCATAATATATCTTATGCTAAACTGGGATGGGACCAGTCTAGCCACATCAATAAATTCTTACACAATGCTGATACTTACCACTTAGTGGTTTGGGTCATTAATATATCCCGTTAATTTTAAGAAGTCTAGTTTTTTAGGTGATTGAATCATTATAAAAAGTTTAAATATAATTTTCCCTCCATTTATCAAGCGTAGAATTTGGTTCAGATTAGACAGTCAATAATTGCAGGCAGGATCCTAGGCTGCTCATTTGTGAAGAATGTCAGAATAAAGCAGTAGGAGTCGAAGACCTGAGAGCATCGTCTGTGTTCATCTTTTATGAGACACTTAAAAATAACATACGTGGAGCTCTTGAGATAGCTCAGCAGTTAAGGGCACAGGCTGCTATTTCAGAGGTCTCGGGTTCAATTACCAGCACCCATGTGGAGGCTCACAGCCATTTGTAACTCCATTTCTAAGGAACCAATGGCACTGCAGTGGCGCTAGGCACACACACGGTGCACAGACCTACATGCTAGCTAAACAACCAGACACAAAATAAAAATGAACAAAAAAAATCCCCTAGTCATGTGATCACATTTCTCATTTTGTAAATGAGGGTTTGCTGCCAGTTTTGAAGAGAAAGGGAAAGGAGGGAAATGGGTTTCCTTGCTGCAAGACGACTGAGTTGTGGAGGTCTGCTGTGCAACTCGTGTCCTTGATAGATAATGTAGTCAGTGCACTGTGCATTCGTGTTAACTTGATAGCTCTCCAGCTAGGATTCCTAGCAGAAGAAATGAGAAAAAGAGCAGCATTAAATTGAGATGCATAACCGTTTTGCAAATTACAAACCCTTAAACTAGGCTGGATATTAGAATTGGCTCAGAGTACCTATGCTGAAAATGGAAAAAACAGGTTAATATAAAAATTTGGACAAGAAATCTCACATTTTCTTTTGGAGTCATCACAAATGTGCCTTGATGATAGTTTTTGCTTCTTATTTTATAGGATTTTTGCAGCTTCTGTAGACATAAAATGATTAATGGGAACAGGGGGTAAGTGTTAATATCTCAAGCACAGATGTGTTCAGCAAACATTCTACATTATCACCCTAGCGGGGATCCAGGGACTTTTCACTTCAGCGTTTTTCTTTGGAATGGATCAGCTGCCTCTTTTTGCTTATTTATGTGACAATGCCTTGGACACAATAGACCTTATTAAATCTTACATAGCACCTGACCGTGGCTTGGAAAATGACACAGGTCCTATGTGAGTGCTAGAAATACAGGCACTAAACCACTATCGTAGGAACATTTAAACATTTAGTTATGGAGAAGTGACACCTTAAACTAGTCAGATATAAAGGTTTCACGTGAATGTGTCTCCCTGAATTGTGTGGGTGTTTTTGTTTAGTTGCTCACTGGTTTGCCCAGCCCTGTGGTGAATGTGTGAAGTGAGTCTGGCTGCCCACGCTGTCTGGTTTTGGAACTCTTAGGGATGTTGACTTTGTGTTCATAATGAAGCTGTTTCTGGGTTAAATATCAGCTTACACCTGAATTTCATTTTCTGGAGATGCACTCTTTTCTGTCATGTTCTTGAAAGTCATTACAATTTAGTTAATATCAGGTGGGAGATATGGCTCAGGGGCTAAGAGTGCTTGCTACTCCTCCAGAGAACATGAGTTTGGTGTCTGGTACCCTATCCCAGTGACTTACTGTAGGTGGAGTTTCCCTGTCCTGCTGGCTCCAAAATAAACGCTCAGAGACTCAATATAAATGCTCGGCCAATGGCTCAGGGTTGTTCCTAAGTAGGTCTTACAACTTAACCCATTTCTATTCATCTATGTGCAGTCTGAGGTTTGTGGCTTTTACCTCTATCCCATTTTGTATGTTCAACTCATTCTCCATCTGGCTGGCAACTCCTCTGATTCCACCCTTCCTCAACCCATCAGTCTGAGTTTGGCTTTCCTGCCTAACTCTATCCTATTCAACAATTGACCAGCCAGCTTGTTTATTAAACCAATCATAGCGACGTATTTTCACACAGTGTACACCAGGACTGTTCCACAGCAACTCACAATCATCTTTAACTCCAGCTCCAGGGGATCTGGCACCCTCTTCTGGTCTCTGTGGTCACTGCACACACGACATACACACATATAAAAATACCTTTATTAGAAATTGGCTACTATCAAAAAAACTATTCATTACAGAAGCTTAATATCTAACATTAACAAGGGTATTGCATGATTGAAATAATTTTGCTGTAATAGTATCTCACTCCAAGTTAACTTTCATCAACTTTATGTGGTGCAGATTTATGAAAAAGTTTGATCATATAGGCTAGAGAGAGGAAGCTAAATTTTGTTAAACAACAATGAACCATGTTACAATGTTTTTTAATTACTTTTGAGTTAACTCAGAAATTTGTTTTAACTACATCTGTGCTATTTTATTAGAACTTTTTTCTTTCTCAGGCTGAGCATGTTTGTATTTAATTTTGAATGCATTTAGTTATAGCTTTGGGGTATGAATAATTAGAAATGAATGTACCAGGGTTCATTTAATACTGCAGAAAGAAGTTGAGCAACACATTAAGAATGCACAGAAAACTCGCTCTCAACTTTCTACAATGTAATTAACAGCAAGAATGCACACTGCTGTAGTCTTAGAACCATGCCATGTAATTTATCCTACAGTCATAAATAGCTTATAAGCTATAAATCTTAATGATCGTATTTATATTTAAAACTAAACGTGCATAACCCATCAGTAGGGGTCTATGTGATGCAGGTGACACTGTGTCCCGGTTGAAATAGGGAAAGAGATAATTTTCAGGATGCCTGCATGAGGAGACCCAAGATGGAAGGAAGTAAAACAGGCTCATTAGTCTGAATAAATGACCTCTTCCAGGCCCAGGCTCCAGGTCTTCCAGACTTGTGCCAACCCTGAGCATTTCTTCTGGCCTCAGTTTACCCACCTGTGATAATGCCTTCTACCTTTCCACCTTTGAGAGGCCCTTCTCTTTTCTGTGTGATATTTATCTCCAACCTTTCTTTCTTTCTTTCTTTCTTTCTTTCTTTCTTTCTTTCTTTCTTTCTTTCTTTCTTTCTTTCTTTCTTTCTTTCTTCCTTCCTTCCTTCCTTCCTTCCTTCCTTTCTTCCTTCTTTCCCTCCTTCCTTTCTTTCTTCCTTTCTTTCTTTTCTCCCTCCCTCCCTCCCTCCCCCTCTCTCTCCTTCTTTCTTTTCCTTGACTTTCAAAACAGGATTTCTCGGTGTAGCTCCATCTGTCCTGGAACTTTCTGCAATCAGAACTCAGATATGCTTGCGTCTGCCTCCCTAGTGCTGGGATTAGCAGCATGCACCACCACACCTGGCTTCTTTCTTGTTTTCTAAGGGTTATGTTTAGAGGCCAAAACTTATTATTTTGAGCAAAGACACTCCAGGAAATCATGAAAACTTGATTGCATATATTCAAAATGACATATGCTAACATTGTGTCATATTGCCTATAGCTCCTTATAAATATGAAATGTGCTATGTACTGTTGAACCACCTATTCTTCAGCCTCGACCTGGTGACTGTTTTAGTTTTCCCTGGCTGTACTTGTCTCTATCCAGTCATTCTGTCCTCCGCACTGAAGCCCTGTTCAACCCTTTCTTCTTTGGGTCTCAGTTCTCACAGTTCCCTCTGGCCAGCTATTCTTCCAATCTCTCCCTGATCTTCAGGACCACAAGGGCACTCCCTCACCTGCTCTCGGGGTGACCTTCCCAGGTCTCTGCCCCATTTCTGCCTCTCCTTCCCTATTTGAATCCTCAGAGCACTAATCAACCACTGCATCGCCTGTTTGACCCTCTGTGGACTTTATTGTTGAATTGAAAGGTAATGTCCACTGAACCGCCACATGGCTGTGGTTGTGGATTCCTGATGTCTGCAGAATATTCCTGGTGTGGCAGGAAGGAGGAAGCTGTGCCATGTTTTCTGAATTTACAGTGAAGCATGTATCCCTGGCTCTATCTAGAGGTTTCAGACAGACTTTCCTTTTAATCAGAATTTAAATTACATTTATTTATTTATTTAAGCATCATCTCTGTCTGTCTATCTATCAATCTATCTATCTATCTATCTATCTATCTATCTATCTATCTATCTATCTATCGGGATGTGTGTGTGTGTGTGTGTGTGTGCGTGCGCATGGGTGCATGCGTGTGTGAATGTTTATGCCACAGTGTGTGTGAGGAGGTCAGAAGATAACTTTAAGGGGAGTTGGTTCTCTCCTCCACTATGTGGGTCCCAGGGTTGGAACGCGCAGGTCATCAGGTTTGGGAGCAGCAATTCTTACCTGATAAGCCATCTTGGTAGGTCCAGACTCCCTTTTATGTGGGTCTTAAAGCTTATTGTACTTGGGGAACTTTTTCTAAGGAAAAAAACCCATAAAGATTCAAATGAAAGAAACAACAAAAAAGAAAAAAACAACAACCATTTTTTGGAATGAAAAGTGGAATAAAACACCAGTTTCAAATTTTCAGAAGCGGAAAAATAACAATGTGGACATCACACAGCATAGAAAGACAAGTGTCTTCAATGCTCAGTAACACCCTATGGTGTTTTTTTTGCATAATTTATGGTTCACAATCTGGCAATGACTGTAGTCCCATTCTGTAGAGGAGTTGTACCTTGGTTGCTTTTCTCACTGTGGTGACCAAATACCTGGCAGAAGGGGCTTCAGTGAGGGAAGGTTTGTTTTGGCTTGTGGGTTCAGGTGGCTGCAGTCCTGCCCTGCAGGGAAGGCATGATGGAGGGCTTGGTGCCAGCTGGAGCTAAGGGCTTTACTCTATAGACAGGAAGGAGAGGCCAGGTTGGAAGCAGGGCTGGGCTATCTCCCTCACTCCCTCCTCCATAACCAGACACTGCAACCTTCCCTAACAGTGACTGTGTCGAGGACATCTCCAGTTCAAACGATAACAGAGAGGTGTGTTTTTCCTATCATAGCTGATCAAATTCGTATATTATCATTGCTAGTTTGTTTCAGCTTCATGATTTGGAACCTGTGTAGTGAAAAATATTCTATTATTTATTTTTAAAGATTCATGTTTATATGTGTGTGTTTCTACCACATGTGTGCAGGTGCCTACTGAGGCTGGAAGAGAGTGTCAGATCCCTGGAGCTGAAGTTACAGGAGGCCATGAGCTGCCTGTTGTGAGCGCCATGATCTGAACTTGGCCTGCAGGAGCAATAAGTGCTCTTAACCTCAGAGCTTCCTCTCCAGACTTGGGCTTTCCATTTCTAATTTTACAAGTCTGAGGATACCAAACAGCCCCCACAGATTTGCCTCAGCTGATCACGTTTCAGAGCTCATTTGTTTCCATCATTCACGTACTCCAGCACTGGTACTTTGAAAGTTCATTGCACACACACATAAGCCCCTGTCAACTATGGCTCTGACTCAGTGATCTCACTTTCAGAATGATTGACACAGTTTGTGACAGATTTACTCAAGAACAGATAGTAACAACTTGATTACTTCAAACAGCAGCTGGACACCTTAGGTATATTCCACTAATGCCAACGTAAATATATGCCCAACTCAGCCTCCTGGTAGCTGGAGGACAATGCCTGCAGGGAAACCAGCTCTTAGGAACCCATGTGGTGTGTGTCAGAAGACAGAGCAGTGAGAGAAGCGATGGTGTTTCTGCATCCCAGTTTTGTTCAAACGTTGCCAAGACCTATGACTAGATGCTGTAAGAGGAACTTTCAGAAATGGTTGCTCATGCCATATAGCTCTGTTTCTGCACAGGTCATGGTGGAATTAGCCTTCCCACTTACTAGAAGCACCTAGGTTAGATGTTTTCAATCTACTTGAGAAAACTGATGCAATAATTCAGTGAATTCCCCCAGACCGCCCAAAGACTGAAGCTGTGCCACATTTGCGTGCTGTCTATCTCACGGCCCCATTCTTCCACAGCTGGCTAGGGTCAGCTCTCAAATGTGTTGTTGCAACCTTTAAATACATGGCATTCCCCTAGTATATTCAAGTTAATGTATAAGGTATGTATTGAGTGCCTCCCATGTGCCAGATAGTACAGTAAGAATTGGAAAAAGGAAGATGCCTAGTTGGGTCCCTGTCCTTGAAGATGTTAGTATTGTGTTAAAATTCTCTTTTCATTTTTGAGATTATGATATAATTACATCATTTTCCATTTTCTTTCCTCTCTCCAAATCCTCCTACATACCCCTCTTTGCTTTCCTGGTTTCTGTTTTCATTAATTGGTATTACATGCTTTTACATATATATATATATATTCTTACACACACATATACACACCCACACACATATACACATATAGTCCTGTCTGTATAATGTTACTTCTATGAATGTGTTCAGGGCTGACCATTTGGTATTGGACAAACCAATTGGTGTGGTCTTTTTTGGGGAAGCCCACTTCTCCTTTTCTCAGCTTTTCTCAGCTTCCTATAGCTCTGTGTGTAGAATGGTGGCTTCATGGGCTTTTCCCTGTTCACTTTGGGGTGGCTATTGTCCATGTTTAGCTCATGTTTAGGCGATTATATTTGTGAAACTTTATGGGTGTAGCTTCTGACATTTCTAAGAGACACAGTCTCACAGAAAATTCCTTGATCATCTCTGATTCTTACAACCTTATTTCCCCCTCTTCTACAAAGTCCCCTGAGCCTCCAGTGTGGGAGTGTTTTGTAGATGTATCCACTGGGAGTGGTGGGACTGGGCTCCCAAACTCTTCACCTTGATTGGTTATAATTTTCTATAAAGGTCTCTGTCTGTTGCAAAGAGAAGTTTCCTTGCTAAGGGGTGAGGGCTACACTTATTGGTGGGCATAGGAGAAATATTTAGAGTGCAGTTAAGCATTGTGCTGTTTTTGCAAAGTGGTTGTAGGATCCTCCAGGATCTGTGACTTCACTAACACTGAGTAGCTGGTTAGGTTTTTTGTATCAGGCATAATTTCCTTTTTGCTGAGTAGGTCTTAAATCCAATCAGAGAGCTATTGGTTGCTCCTAGGCATGTGTGCCACTATTGTACCCTTAACTGTATTGTGCCATGCTGGTTGTTGATGTGGTTCATAGGTGTCATAGCTAGGTAGGACTGTTGGTTGCTTCCCTCCTTTGGAATCTTGCATGACACCTTCTGGTACCTTGAAAGCTAAACCTCAGGGAGGACTTGCTCCTCCCTTTCCCCTCCTTATCTTTCTTTACACTATTGATGTGAAGGCTCTTCTGGGAACGTTACCAAGAAAATGTTTCTCCTTGGTTCTCAAAGGAATGAATTCAGCCAATAGACACAGATAGCTTAGGCAGAAGTGTATTTAGCAATGCAAGGCTAAGTGAAGGGAAACATACACTTTGACAATTGGAAAAGGAATACCTGGAGGGAGTATAGTGCCCCAATGGGTTCAGTATTGTAGATTTTAAGAAGATTTTTATTTTGTCAAGATTTTTTCTGCAACTTTTGAGATTATCATGTAAATTTTGTCCTTGAGTCTATATGTAATGAATTACATGCATTGAGTTATGTATGCCAAAACCATCCCTGCATCTCTGAAATGAAGCCAGCTTTGTCATGATGAATCATCTTTTTATATGTTCTTGAATTCAATTTACAAATATTTCAGTGAGAATGTTTTTGTTTATGTTTTTCAGAGGATTGGTTTATAATTTTCTCTTGTTGTGTGTGTTTTTATCTGGTTTTAGTGTCAGGAGAATAGCTTCATAAGAATTTAAAAGCACCCATTTTTCTTATTTCAAGAAATAATTTGAATAGTGTTGTTATTTCTTTGAAGGTCTAGAGGAATTCTGCATTGAATCCACCTGGACATGGCCTTTTTTTTTTGTTGCGAGACTTAAGATATTATATTTCTTTCTCCCCACCTCTGTTTCTCTCTGTTTCTGTATGAACGCATGCATACATGGCATGCATATGAAGGTCAGAGGATAATTTTTAGGAGACAATTCTTTCATTGTACCAAGTGGTTCAGGAATTGGTAGCACACTTCTTTCAATGAGCCGACACCTCCTATTCCTTCTCAAGCAGTGCTACTCCCTGATAGCAAAGTATTTAAATATCTTTTAGTTACAGACCAGCAAGATGGCTTAACAGATAAAAAGTACTTGCTTGACAACCTGAGTTCAATTCCTGAACCTTCATATAAGAAAGACTTCATTGTCACCTGTGAGGATAAATAGATTCTAACTATTCCCTGACTCTAAATATTCAACTCTTGACCTGTTAACATTCATAAGTCAATGAATAGTTGGTGGCTAAATTTTTAATGTGTATTTTCTTCCTTCTCTGCCTAGCACAGCTCATAGGAGAGGTACTCAATTTCACATGTACCTGTGAGAGACATTGTAACAGGAGGAGCGGGCTGCTTGTCATCCTGGCGAGCTTACAACTGATATATAACCGAAATAATCACACAGAAATTGTATTAATTAAATCACTGCCTGGCCCATTATCTCTAGCCTCTTATTGGCTAACTCTTACATCTTGATTTAAACCATTTCTGTTAATCTGTATATTACCACGTGGCAGTGGCCTACCGGGAAAGATTCGGCATGTCTGTCTCTGGCAGCTCCATGGCGGCTCTCCCTCTGCCCTTCTTCCTCCCAGAATTCAGTTCTGTCTCCCGGCCTACCTTAGTTCTGCCCTATCACCAGACCCAAAGCAGCTTCTTTACTAACCAATGAAAGCAACACAAATACAGAAGGACTTCCTATACCAAGACATTCTATTCAGGCTCTTTGATGAGTCCCATGAAGATCCTCCCAGAGGAATCCCATGAAGAAACAGAAGAGTCTGCATCTATGTTTCTGTTCTAATGAACCAGAATGAGTGAGTGAATTGAATTTTTTTTCTTTTCTTCCTCATCTCACATTTGTGTAAGGTATACTGGTTTTGCAAAATTAATAGTTTGAATAGAAACTTTGCAAATTAATTGTTTGCAAAAAACCAAAAGTAACTAGAAAAATTATAGCAAACTTTTTATCAAACACTGTTTTCATAAGTCTATCATTGGCAAATGGATAATGAAAAAATCTTGGTTCTTGGACAGTTTCATGGTTACCCAGGGTTCCTGTCTAGAGGGAGCCATACATTGTTTGTATTACTCAGAGGTTTCAGAGATGACAGACTAATCTGAGCAATTAGATTCTTGAGAAAGATCAAGATGCTTATTAAATCTTTTCTTAGTCACTCTTGATTACAACCATTCATTTATCCCCGTGGAATAAATTGCCGACAGAAAGTTAAAATTCAACTCTAACACTGCTAGCTTTTATTTTAGATGATTAGAAAAGTCACCATCATTGCCACATATCCATAAAGGGGATCTGTAATTAATTAAGAGTTAGGCATAGGGATTGGAATTGTATGAAGATGCAAACTGTGCCTTCCAAGTCTCTCCACAAAGTGGCATAGTACCCAGTACAGGTCATAGCCACATTAAAAAGCTACAGGTATTTATTTAGTGCCTACAGTTTTCCTGACAATGTTGTGAGTAACATGGACTCAGGCCTAGCAGTGGATATACTGTTCTGTAGCAGGTTATTTATGTAGGTAGAGAGACAGAAATACTCAAAATACATCATGTTGGGTATGGGGAGAGAGAGAGAGAGAGATAGGGCAGGGAAAGAGATATAGAAAGAGACAGACAGACAGAAACATACACAGAGACAGACAGACAGACAGACACACACACAGAGAGAGAGAGACAGAGAGAGAGAAAGAGAGACAGAGAGAAACAGAGACCTGAAAGGAGATAGGCAAGGCATGTGGATGCCTGTGTGAGTGCTGATGTGGTCTGAACATTGATTACAGTCACCCACCCTGTGTCCAGTGAGGGAGGTCTGCCTGTGTATTGGAATAATGTCAAGGAGGATGCCATGATAGGAAAAAGGAGGCCAGTTGATGAGAGTCTTTGGAGGCAGGGCCAAATCCCTGAGTTTGATTTTAGGTGGAATACACAGTTGTTGATAGGATTCAAACAGAGCAGTGATTTAAAGGGACAGGAGTGCTGATTTTTTTCTATATCTAGAGTGTGGACTCTAGATTTAGGAGCAAGGGGGAAGAGTGTGGGTTGTGTTTGAGACAGGAACAAGAGGTCTCTGAACTAAAAGAGAGAGGGACTGCAGAACCCATCAGGATGAGAAGGCCTACGACCAGTCAGAAGTGGGGCCTAAGAGATTAATGAATTGACTGGACCCACACCCAAGTAACTGTCTGGAAGGCACATAGTAGACACTGACATGATGTAGTGATGCGGTACTGGTAGGTGTTAGCCCCTCTCAAGCACCTCCAGAAAGGCTCCTGTCCTTAACACACTCCCTTGAGCCTGTGCAGACTGTTGATACCAGAACACTGAGTTGCTTGAATCAAGGCCACGGAGAAGTCTGAATCTGCATGAACCTCATTTTGGTTGTTTCTTTGGACCTCTAGATAGCATGCAATATCCCAGAAGGGAATCTCTCTGAGAAGGCCACCATTCATCTGATGGCATCCTTAGCTAATCTGTAGCAGCTTCAGGAAGGAGTTAGATGCTTTTTAGTGTAATACATTTAATATCTCAATGGGAATAGTGCCAATTTTATGTCATTAGAGCGAATATGCATGCCTCCGATGAGACTTTGTTATGAGTTTTTCCAGTGTGGGGAAATGAATTAGTACCTGTGGTAAGGTTTTCTAAAACATTTTAGATGTTTCAGAAAAAATCAAATTAACTGTTGCTTTTCTGGAACGGTAACTAACTAGAGTGGAGACATGCCTTGCTACTTGCCTCTGGTGCAGAATCCAAGCTTCTACCTTCTTGTTAAGGAGCTACAAACTCCAACAAATGGGCCCTTGCTGTGCCAAATGTGGCAGAGCTGAAGAAAAAGGGGGAACCTGGAACACATGGGTTTCACTTCCTCTGGGGTGTCCAACCTGTAGTCACAGCTCTCAGATTCTGTGTGTATTTGGTGCAAGGACAGGAAGTGAGTGCAGAATGATGTAGGAAAAAAAACCCCAATACTTCCCTAATTCCAGGTCTTATTGAGTGGGTCAGCACAGAGGATTAGATCCTCTTACTGATTACCATGAGCTGAGAAGAGGAATGAATGTGGGTGGGGGTCTGCCAGAGGAGTTCTTCCCTGCTCTGGGTTGTTCAGATCTGACTGGAGCAGCCCCTGTGGAGGTCAGCCACATAACAGCATGCACTTGCCTCAGGCAAAACACACACTTTTGACTTTTAAAATTATTTCATTTATTGAATCACAACAATCCCCCCTGTTCTTCCTTCTTTAGGCTTCAGTTCTCAACAAACGTTCTTTTTTGTGAACCTGGTGTGGGATTCCCCTCTGCATGCTGTGAATACCATTGGCTAATAAAGAAACTGTCTTAGGCCTGTGATAGGGTAGAGTAGAGCCAGGTGAGGAAAACGCAACTGAATACTGGAAGAAAGGAGGTGGAGTCAGGGAGAAGCCATGGAGCCGCCACCAGGAACAGACATGTCAGAACCTTGCCAGGAGGCCATGAGCCTTGTGGTAAATAGAAAATAATGGAAATGGGTTAAATTAAGATGTAAAAACTAGCCAATAAGAAGTTAGAGCTAATAGGCCAAACAGTGATTTCATTAATACAGTTTCTGTGTGGTTATATTTCAGCAGTCTAGGTGGCCAGGAATCAAACAAGCGGCCTCCTCACAATATGAACCCAAATTAAAGTTGGTGAGCTTTTAAATTTTGAAATAGCTTCTTTGATACATAAGGATCAGTAGCAAGAGGGGCGTGAGCACTCCCTACTCCTTTACCCCTGGGTGAGTGTCAGGTGTGCTCTGCTGCTCTGAAAAGATCTAGACCATTCCTAATGACAAGAGTATTTTTCTAGAAAACCCAAGTAAATCCATCCAAACCAGGACATGGGTGCAGATGGGACACTGTCATCTAATCCAAAATTCCAATTTAAGTTTTATCCATTGCCTTCCAGTTTCCTTCCTGGGTAACTTATCTGCCAACCCAGATATCTTCCTGTCTACCATCCAGACTAGAACCTGTGCAGCACCTACCTGGAAAGCTTCTATGTCTTTCTCTCTAGTGATTCTCCATGCTGGCCTCATTTCCCTAGTCTCTGTCTGTCTGTCTGTCTGTCTGTCTGTCTGTCTGTCTGTCTGTCTCTCTCTCTCTCTCTCTCTCTCTCTCTCTCTCTCTCACACACACACACACACACACACACCACGTATGCAGGTTCCCATGTGTGTGGAAACCTCAGGTCACCCATAACTGTTGTTCCTCAGGAGCCAGTCTCCTGGCTTTATGAGATCATCTATCTCATAAACATTGGAACCTAGGGCCCTATGGCTAAGCTAGGTTAGCTGGGAAATGAGCCCAGGAATAAATTTCCTGTCTTTACTTTCTCACTGGGATTACAAGTGTGTACCACTATGTCAATCTCTCCCTCTCTCTCTCTCTCTCTCTCTCTCTCTCTCTCTCTCTCTCTCTCTACCTATCTATATGCTCTGGGAATTTGTATAATATATTGTGATTATATTCTACCCCCATCTATCCAGTTTAGTTTCTTTCTCTCTTAAAACAAACAAAACCAACCCCCAAACAAATATGGACTCTTATTTGTGTTGGCCAACTACTCCATGCGTGGGGCTTGCCCTGCAGTGTGCTTGATATACCCAGTATAGCTTCATTGAAAACTGATTTTCCCTCTCAACTATGAATAACGTTTTGGGACTTTGTGCCCATTCACCTCCTCCATGCTGGGGATTTGTCTGTATGGAATACTTTTTAATGAGCTTTCCAAGGAATTAAACTCAGCTCTCATGCTTGCAAAGCAAACACTTGACTGACAGCTGTGTCCCAAAGCCTCTATACCTTGACATGTTTGATGATCATCTCTGGCTCCTTATGGAATGTCCCTCAGTTTAGGGTTTGTGTGATGTTTCCCCATATTGGATCCAGGTTATTTACTGGGCGGGGCCACATGAAAGGCTGATTTTGAGCATTACATCAGCGGGTTTGCAGTCTCAGTTGGTCTTGTTTGGAGATAATCACTGTCACCATGGCTAAGATGATGCCTCAGAGTTTTCCTTATAATTAATAAACTCTTTTCATAATAACTAGTATGTTAATAAAATGTATTTGAAACTATATGAATATCCTGCTTCTCAGAAAACCCATGATGTATTTTTCTTATTATTAATTAGTTTTTTCATTTATTTTACATCCCTACCACAGTTTTTCCTCCCCCTACTCCTCCTGTTCCCTACCTCCTGCCTCCTGTATGCTACCCCAATCCACTCTTCCTCTGTTTCTGTTCAGAAAGGAGTAGGTCTCCCATTGGTGTCAACAAAGCATGGCATATAAACTTGAGGTAGGACTAAGCTTCTCCCTTTGTATTAAGACTGAATGAGGCAACCCAGTATGAGGAATAGGTTCCCAAAAACCATCCCAAGAATTAGGAACAGGCCCTGATCCTACTGCTATGAGTCCCACAAATAGATCAAGCTGCACAACAATCAACACGTATATAGAGGGCCTAAGTCCCATGAAGGCTCCAGAGTCTGTGAGCTACTATGAGGCCAGGTTAGTGGGTTCTGTTGTGATGACCTTGACCCCCTTGGTTAGTATAATCCTTTCTCCTTTTCTTAAACAGGATTCCAGGAGCTCAGCCCAGTGCTTGGCTGTGGATCTCTGCATCTGTTTCCATCAGTTGCTGGATGAGAGCTCTCTGATGACAATTATGGTAGTCACCAATCTAATTATAGGAGATGGCCAGATCAGGCACTCTCTCCAGTCTTGCTAGGAGTTTTAACTGGGGTCATCCTTGTGTAATCCTGGACATTTCCCTGGCAACAGATTTTACCCTGACCCCGAAATGCCCCCCCTCCAATCAAGGCATCTCTTTAATTACTCTACACCTTTATCCACACCCCAACCTACCCAAACTCGTCTCTCATGTTCCCCTTCCCCTGACTCCCAGTTTACCCAGAAAATCTCTTCTATTTCCCTTTGCCAGGGAGATCACTTTAGCCCCCCCTTGATACCTAACCTCTCTGGGGCTGTGGATTGTGGCATGATTATCCTTTACTTTAGAGCTAATATCCATTTATGAATGAGTACATACCATGTTTGTCTTTCTGGGTCTGGGTTACATCACCCAGGATGATTTTTTTTCTAGTTCCATCCATTTCCCTGTAAATTTCATGATGACATTGTTTTTTGAAGGTGAGTAATTCTCTATGTGTAAATTTATCACATTTTCTTTATCTATTCTTCAGTTGAGAGGCATCTAGGCTATTTCAAGGTTCTGGCTATTACAAATAATGCTTCTATGAACATAGTTGAGCAAGTGTCCTTGCTGTATAATTGAGCATCATTTGGATATATGCCCAAGAGTTTTATTGCTGGGTCTTGAAGTAGATTGATTCCCAATTTTCTAAGAAACAGCCACACTGATTTCCAAAGTGACTGGACAAGTTTGCACTTCTACCAGCAGTGAAGGAATATTCCCCTTACTCTACATCCTCTCCAACAAAAGCTGTCATTAGTGTTGTTGATCATAGCCATTCTGAGAGGTGTAAGATGGTATCTCAGAGTCATTTTGATTTGCATTTCCCTGATGGCTAAGGATGTTGAATAGTTCTTTAAGTGTATTTCATCCATTTGAGATTTTTCTCTTGAGAATTCTCTTTTTAAGTCAGTACCCCATTTTAAAATTGGATTATTTGGTATTTTGATGTCTAATATCTTGAGTTCTTTATATAATTTTGAGACAAGCCCTCTGTCAGATATGGGATTGGTGAAGATATTTTCCCATTCTGTAGGTTCCTGTTTTGTCTTGTTGACAGCATCCTTTGCTTTCAATAAGCTTGTCAGTTTCATGAGGTCCTATTTATTAGTGTCAATCTCAGTGTCTGTGCTACTTGTGTTCTATTCAGGAAGTTGTCTCCTGTGCTAATGTGTTCAAGGCTACTTCCCACTTTCTCTTCTATCAGGTTCAGTATAACTGGATTTATGTTGAGGTCTTTGATCTACTCAGATTTGAGTTTTGTGCAGGGCAATATATATGGATCTATTTGCATTCTTCTATATGCTGACATCCGGTTATGCCAGTACCATTTGTTGAAGATGCTTTCTTTTTTTTTCCTATTGTACCATTTTGATTTATTTGTCCAAAACCAGGTGTTCATAGGTGTGTGGATTTACCTCAAGGTCTTTGATTTGATTCCGTTGATCCACCTGTCTGTTTTTATGCCAATACCATGCTGTTTTTATATAGCTCTGTAGTAGAGCTTAAAATCAGGGATGGTGATTCCTGCAGAAGTTACTTTATTGTGCAGGATTGTTTTAGCTCTCCTGAGCTTTTTTGTTTTCCCATATGAAGTTGAATACTGTTTTTTTGAGGTCTGTGAAGAATTGTGTTGGAATGTTGATGGGGATTGAATTGAATATGTAGATTAATTTTGATTAGATTGCCATTTTTGCTATGTTGATCCTACTGATCAATGAGCATGGGAGATCTTTCCATTTTCTGATATCCTCTCTAATTTCTTCCATCAAAGACTTAAAGTTCTTATCATACAGGTATTTCACTTGTTTGGCTAGAGTTTCCACAAGATATTTTATATTATCTGTGACTGTGGTGAAGGGTATTATTTCCCTGATTTCTTTCTCAGCCATTTATCATTTGTATGTTGGAGGGCTACTGGTTTGAGTTAATCTTGTATCTTGCCACGTGACCAAAGGTGTTTTGCAGCTTCAGAAGTTCCCTGATAGAATTTGTGGGGTCATTTATGTACTCTATCATAACATCTTCAAATAGGGAAAGTTTGACTTCTTCCTTTCCAATTTATATCCCCTTGATTTCTTTTTCCTTTTATTTTGTCTTATCACTCTAGCTAGAACATCGAGTATTCTTTTGAATAAATATGGAAAGAGTGGACACCCTTGTCTTTTTCCTGATTTTAGTAGAATTGCTTTGAACCTATCTCCATTTAATTTGATACTGGCTGTTGGCTTGCTTTATGTTGCTTTTATTATGTTTGAGTATGTTCCTTGAATCCATGATTTCTCCAAGACCTTTATCATGAAGGGGTGTTGGATTTTGTCAAAGACTTTTTCAGCACCTAATAAGATGATCATGTGTTTTTTCTTTTACTTTGTTTATATAATGGATTCTGTTGACAGATTTTTATATTTTTGAACAATCCCTGCATCTCTGGCATGAAGCTTACTTGATCATGGTGGATGATCTTTTTTGATGTTTTCTTGGATTCAGTTTGCCAATATTTTATTGAGTATTTTTGCATCAATGTTCATGAGGGAAAATAATCTATAATTTTCTTTCTTTGTTGAGTTTTTGTGTGGTTTCGGTATTAGGGTGACCGCAGCCTCATAATAAGAGTTTGACAATGTTCCTTCTGTTTCTATTGTGTGGAAAAATTTGAAGAGTATTAGCATTGGCTCTTCTTTGAAAGTCTGATAGAATTTTGCACTGAAACAACCCTGGGTTGTTACTGCTTGTGAGACTTTTGATGACTGCTTCTCTTTCCTTAGGGGGTTATAGCTCTATTTAAATAGCTTATCTGGTCTGGATTTGATTTTGGTATGTGGTACCTATGAAGAAAGCTATCCATTTCTTTTAGGTTTTCCAGTTTTGCAGAGTACAGGGTTTTTGAATTATGACCCAAAGATTCTCCGGATTTCCCCAGTGTCTGTTGTTATGTCTTCCTTTTCATTTCTGATTTTGCTAATTTGGATTTTTCTCTCTCTGCCTTTTAGTTAGTTTGGATAAGAGTTATCTATCTTTTTGAGTTTACCAAAGAATCAACTGTTTCATTGATTCTTTGTATTGTTCTCTTTGTTTCTAATTTATTGATTTCAGCCTTGAGTTTATTTCCTGTGTCTACTACTCTTAAGTGAGTTTCCTTCTTTTTGTTCTAGAGATTTCAGGTGTGCTGTCAACTTGCTTGTTTTTAATTTATTTATTTCTCCCTGTTTTTAATTTAGGTGCTTAGTGCTGCTAATTTTCCTCTTAGCACTGCTTTCATTGTGTTCCATAAGTTTGGGTATGTTGTGTTTTCATTTTCATTGAATTCTAGGAAGTCTTTAAATTCCTTTCTTTATTTCTTCCTTGATACACTGGTGATTCATTTGAGAGTTGTTCAGTTTCCATGAGTTTGTAGGCTTTCTGTAGTTTGTCTCATTGTTGAACTCTAATTTTAACCCATGGTGATCTGATAAGATACAAGGGATTATTCTAATATTTTGGCATCTGTTGTTATTTGCTTTGTGGCTGTGTATACGGTCAAATTTTGAAGGTTCCATGCAGTGCTGAGAAGGTATATATATATTTTTTTGTTTTGATGAAATGTTCTGTAGATATCATTTAAGTCCATTAGAGGCATAACATCTGTTAGTTCTGTTGTTTCTCTAGCTTAGGCCTGGTGGACCTGTCTGTTGGTGAGAATGGAGTGGCTGCTGCATTCTCCCACTAGTATTGTGTGGGGTTCAATGTATGATTTAAGCATTTGTAATGTTTCTTTTATATATGCAGGTGCCCTTGTATTGGGGGCATAGATGTTCATAATCGAGACTTCATCCTGATGGATTTTTCTTTGATGAATATAAAATGTCCTTCTCTATATCTTTTGATTAATTTTAATTTGAAGTCTATTTTGTTAGATATTAGGATAGCTTAACCAGCTTTTTTCTTAAGTCTATTTGATTTGAAAATCTTTTCTTAATGCTTTATTCTGTCTTTGAAGTTGGGGCGTGTTTCTTGTATGAAGTAGAAGGATGGCTCCTTTTTTTCTTAACCATTTTCTTAGCCTGTGTCTTTTTTATTGGCCAGTCGAGTTCATTGACATTAAGAGAGATTAATACCAATGATTGTCAATTCCTGTTACTTTTTTGGTTTTGGTGGTTGTGTGTGTGTGGAGGGCTGTGTGTGTTTTCCTTCTTTAGGTTTTTCTGGTGTGAGATTATCTATTGCTTATGTTTTTGTGGGTGCAGCTAACTTCCTTAGGCTGTAGTTTTCCTTCTAGTACTTCCTGTAGGGCTGAATTTGTAGATGGGCATTGTTTAAATCTGGTTTTGTCATGGAATATCTTGTTTTCTCCGTCTATGGTGATTGAAAGTTTTGTTGGATATAGTAGTCTGGGCTGGCATTCATAGTCTCTTAGTGTCTGCAAAATGTCTGTCCAGGACTTTCTGGCTTTTAGAGTATCCATTGAGAAGTCAGGTGTAATTCTGATAGGTCTGCCTTTATACATTACTTGGACTTTTCCCTTGCAGCTCTTAATATTCTTTCTTTTTTCTATATGTTTAGTGTTTTGATTATTTTGTGGTAAGGGATAAGTTTTCTTCTATGACTTTGTTGAGTTTATTTTCTGTGCCTTTGAGCTGGCTTTCTTCTCCTTCTTCTATTGCTGTTATTCTGAGGCTTGGTCTTATCATTGTGTTCCAGATTTCCTGGATGTTATTGTGTTAGGAATCTTTTGGAGTCAACATTTTCATTGACTATTGAATCTATTTCTTCTATGGTATCTTCAATACCTTAGATTCTCTCTTCCATGTCTAATATTCTGTTGCCAATGCCTGCATCTGTAGCTCCTGTTCACTTCCCCAAGCTTTCCATTTCTGTAATTCCCTTGGTTTGTGTTTCCCCTTGCTTCTTTTTCAATTTTCAAGTCTTGAACTGTCTCTTCACCTGTTTTTTTTTCTTCTTGGCTTTCCTTAAGGAATTTATTGATTTCTTCCAGTTTGTCTTTTCCTCATTTCTTTAAGTGAATTTTCCATTTCTTCTTTAAGAGACTCTATCATTTTCACAAAGTTATTTTTAATGTTATTTTTCTTGTGCTTCAGTTGCATTGGGATGTTCAGGCCTTGCTATCATAGGATCATTGTGTTGTGGTGGTGATATATTGTCCTTCCTGTTACTGAATATATTCTTACATAGACATTTACTCATCTGATTATAGGTCTGAGTGTTGATTCTTGTGTTTGTCTTTGATGGATGGATGTTTTCTTGCTTTCTTATTTGTTTCTTTATTATCTTCTGAGCTGATTGGCTAAGGGCTCTGTTGTGTGGCAGGTCTTCATTTCCAGTAAGGTATCTCAGCTGCGGTTTGTGAGGGTTTGGGTGCCTAGATCCAGCCTCTCCTCCTGTTCTTCGGACTGTTGTGGGCTGTAACTGCCTATGGAGTCTGATCGAGTTGCAGGAAAGGGCTGGCCATAGAGAGGATGAGGAAGTGGGTGGGGATGGGTGGCAGAGTGGCTATTGGCAGAACAGAATCTAGTGGGTGGCCGTGGTGATGGTGCAGCCTGCAGGCAGGTCTCTTGCCTGCTCCATGATGCATTTTTATGCTGCCCCTCCCACATTTTTGTATAACTCTTCTGGAGTCTATTTTCCACTAACTTTCTCAGCTTACGTTTCCCCTCCTGTGCTGCTTGTGTATTCATAGGTGCGGGCAATCCCCTGGGGTATGCCACCTCTAACAAAACTGATTTTCTTCTTCTGGAAACTGTTACCTGACAGTAGCTCCTCATCTAGGGTGGGGACTTGTCAGCCCCTTCTCCTTCATGGTGAGTTGCTGAGTGACTCAGTCTTATATAGGAACCATGGCTGCTGTAACTCATAAGTCTAGAAGATACTGTTTTGTCCTGGTCTTATGCAGCCTCTGTATTATTCCTTGAGTCTTTTGGTGTGTGTGAATGTGTGTGCATATATGTATGTGTGTGTGTATGCATGTGTGTACATGTATGTGCATGTGTGTATGTGTGCACATGTGTGTATGCATTGCTTATATTTACATGTGTGATCTTTTCTGATTTTTGTTTTCTTTTGGGAACAAGAGAGGGACAGTTAATGATTCCCTCATGATACCTTCATTAGAATCCAGGGCTGGTTTGTGTGAGACTACTCCAGAGAGCATTACTAAAGTGTTAGCACATCACATACAACATGCATTCTATTAAAATGTTAGGAGTTTTTTTTGTTTTTTTTTTCAAATCTGGTGGGCCTATTTCATTTGTGCCCACATTGGCTTTTACTTTAGGATGGGAGGTGGGATCATGTCTCGTGATTTTTATCCTCTCTAAGGCTAAATAACACTGTCTTTTGTGAGGGTGTCAGGGCTGAATTGTGTTTGCCAGGGTCCTAATACTCCAATCGTGGGTCGAAGATTGTCATTACTGTTACCACCACCACTGTCATTGTCACTATCATCATCATCATCATCATCATCATCATCATCATCATCATCATCACCATCATCACCATCATCATCATCATCATCACTATCATCATCATCATCACTATCATCATCATCATCCCTTATCATCATCATCACTATCATCACTATCATCATCATCATCCCTTATCATCATCATCACTATAATCATCATCATCATCACTATCACCATCATCATCACTATCATCATTAGCATCATCATAGCAATCATCTGAGAGCTTGCTAAGAATGTGGATTCTCAGGGCTTGAGAGATGGTTCAGTGTTTAAGAATATGTTCCGCTCTTGCAGAGGATGCAAGTTCAATTTCTCACACCCATGACAGGTGGTACATAACTGTCTGTCACTCCAGCTCCAGAGGGATCTGATCCTTCTGGCCATGTATTGAGATGCAGGCACACATACATACACATACTAAAAATTAATAATAGTACATGAATTCTCAGATTCTGCTCAGCTCTACTAGAGCATATCCCCAGGAGGGATCAAGGGGCTGTTTCACGGCTTCTGAATGATCAGCATGGCCAGGTTCTAACTAAATGCAGGGTCACTGGATGTGGCCACTGCATCACAAACTTGCGTCATGCCCACCTGCACTATTCCCTTTGCTGAATCCCATCCAACCTTCCTGTCTTTTCCCCACTGTGCTATAAATATAGCACTTCTCCTCCCACTTAGCATATTTGCATTTCTAGAAAGAACGATCATAAACACTGTCTTGAGAACAATTTTCCCAAGTGTGTCCGATCAGATTATTAACTGATCTAATAAATTTGGAAACATTTCAAAACCTATTAGATGCTTTTCCTGATCTTCAAAACATATTAGAGCACTAACCAGAACTCTCATATATTGTAGATTATCTATTTTCAACAAGAAGGATGTTGCATATTACATTCCCTAAGCTTATTTTAATTCAAAATCGTAGTCTAGAAGGAAGAACCTTGGTTCTTAGAATGTATTTTCAGAATCACTAGTCTGGAGTACAGGACAAGAATGAGTTATGTTTGAAGAGGTCCTTAAATTTCACGTTCAAGATGCTTGGTTCTCAGGAGAGGCCATAATGGAATGATCAAATGCAGAATCCATTCAACAAAGCCTATAAAACTGAAATAAAGATATTCACCAAAGGACTTTTGTTCTCCTCTTCCATTTTACCCAAGATAAATTTTAGCAGAATATAATAGTTTTGATCAATGCAGATAGCATTTTCTGTTTCCTGTCAAAAATCTTTTAAATCATATCACATACCTCAATACACATAAAACATAAAGATAGATATGAATTCAAGTCTTCCTTTAAAAAGAAGTGACCAAGTCTGTAATAGAGGAAGAGCAGGGGAGCCAGACAGTGTAGAATTGTGCGTCTGCTACTTTAGAGCTATGTGACTTGTCACAGGCTTAGTTAATTGTTCATTGTGGTGTCTTTGGTGAGCAATCTAAGAGTCTATTAGTGCCATTCACATGGTGTGTGTACACCTGCTTGTGTGTACATGTGTGTAGGCCCAAGGCTGACTTCGAGTGTCTTCCTCTGTTATGCTCACATAATATTTTGAGGCAGGATCTGTTACTGAACCTGGAGTTATTCTGGCTGGGCTGAGTGGCCAGGGAGCCCTGGGTTGTAGTACAACTTGAAGTAGTACTTCTGTGTTACTGCCTTTGGCAGTGCAGTTACAACCACACTCTGTGACACCTGCCTTTTATGTGGGTGGTGTGGCTCTAACCCCACATCCTCACGCTTGTGAACCAAAGACACTACTCAGAGAGCGATCTCCTCAGCTCCATCTTTGGGTTACTTCCCTTTGCAGATCAACAGCAGCAGCAACAACACACAGCCAAAAGTATTATTTTGAATGTTTGCAATGAAACTGTGATCTAGAGAGTCTGGATTATTCTTTTCGGGAATAGGATGTGCTCATTTCTTATCGATGAAAACCTTTTGCACAGGCAATTTTCTCTGATGGGGTGCTGAGTCACACAGAGGGATAGCCATTGCAATTGAGAATGTTGCCTCTGATTATTTCCCTAATATGCTCATGCTGAGATTTTATTCTTCCACGATGACTCATGCACCACAAACAGAATGTGATTTTGTTCTCTCCTTTAGAAAACCACTGGAGTGAAGACAGGCATTTAATGTTAATTTCCCAAGTAAAGAGAGGAGCCATTGTTACATATTCTCTGATGCTGGGTAACTCTTTTTTTCTTTTTTCTTTTTTTTCTTTTTAAAAAGACATTGTTGCTGCTGTGGCTTGATACAGCACCTCCCTATACTTGTCATACAGCAAAATTTGAGGTCACTTGATGTTCCTTACTCTTGATTTTAGTCAAGGTAAGATTTCAATTATGAAACCCGTGAGAAGGAGCATGTTCTGGTAGACAGGGGCAAATTAGAGGAAAGGTAATCAGGTAAGGGCTTCTCGTCTGGCCTATTGAACTTATAAAGTCACATGTGAAAGGGGAGGGGTCTGCTAAGCCTGAGGACTTCCTAGAAGTGCTCAACCTTAGCATAACGCTTTTACTTCAGTCTGCTCTGTGCCTCCCCTTTCTTGTTTTCCTTCGTTCCAACTGCTGTTTTGTCACTTAAGAGCTCTGCTTCTAGAACCTTCAGCTACATCTTCTAGTGTCTAGTATCTCCTGGCTCAGCATTGCCAAGGCTCCTGTCACAGAGCCTTGTACATACTTCCCCCGTTTTCTGCAGTAGCTCAGCAAACAAGCGCTAGATCCCTCCCGTCTGCCAATTGCTTCCTTCCACTCCAATGAATAAAACAGTCCAAGATGTCTGGAAGTGACTTTCTACAGGGAACACAGATAAAAAAAAAAGACAAAAAACAATGGGCATAATCCAATGTGAATTGCATAGAATGACCCAGGGAAAGAAGCCAAGCAGGGGTTTGACATAAGCTTGGGGAATAGTGGGTAAGGGTAGAAGGGTGTAGGTACAGCACAGAAGGGTAGTGACAGTACTAGGGTGGTCAGGGCACTAATTAAAGATTTGTATGTCTTTACATGCTCTTCTAAAAGACCAGTCCAGATCTTGTTGATGGCTACCCTGAGAGAAGAACCATGCTAAGATGAGGAGTTTACGTGGTGGCAGTGCTGAGAACACCTTGTGTGCAAGGGAAGGAACAGAGAGTTCTGCTATGAAATGAGGGGGTAAGGACAGTAATCTACACAAGAGATGATAGTGAATGGACCAAGACAGATGTGGCTGGGAAGAAGTGAGATTCTGAATGTTTGATAAAGAACCAGTAAGCCTGGCCTAGGAAGGAGTGCATTCAAAAAGACTCGGTTCTCAAAAAGTTAATACATGCAGAAGAGATAGGTCCTGGTGTCATTGTTTGTGGGTTCTCCATCTGCCAACTTTCGCCGCCACATTCAGAGAGTCTGGTTTGATCATATGCTCATTCAGTCCCAGTCCAGGTGGATTGGTGTGCTCCCATTAGTTCAGGCAC
>PVIU01019811.1:0-35501 GCA_004026605.1 Ondatra zibethicus
TTTTCTTCTGGGTCATCCATATTTGGTTGTTCCGGGCTTACTTTTGTAGGGTCTTTGGGTTTCACTGGTATTGTGTTGTTCTTTGTGGTGTAGCTTGTGATCCTACCTTTTCTTCTCATCTTTTCCTCTAATAGGTGTGGATGGTGGTGTCTAAGATTCTGTTGAATAATTTCCTATGTGTCAGTAGATCAAAAGCTAAAATAGTTTTCCTAGTGGTACAGTCAGTGTCCTAGTTCGAGTTACTTCGTTGCTTATTCCTGTTCCTGGAGGTAGCTCAGTGTTCCCGTATTTTGATCTGCTCTCTTGGAGTTTGCTGTCTCAAGCCTACTTTGGTCTAGGCTGCTGGCTTTGATCTGTTTCTGTAAATCCTGGTCTGGATCTCCTCTTGTAGATATCCCTGGCTTGGAGTTAGACCTATTCTGGTGGAGATCACTGGCTCTGGATCCGGTCGCTGGGTCAATCCTGATCCGCTCGAGTCCCGGGATTGGGTTGACTCCTATCTTCTGCTCCTGGTGGAGCCCGTTCTCTCCTTGTCCTGGGTAACTGGTTCAGTCCCACTCAGGTTTCAGTGGAGATCGCGGGCTCTGAGTCGGGTCGTTGGCTCAATCAGTGTCCCAGGACTGGGTTGGCTCCCAGGGCTGAATTTGCTCCTGGTTTCTGCCCCAGGTGGAGCTTGTTTCCTCGGCTCTCTCTGTCCTAGGAGTCTCGTTCAATTCCACTCCTGTGGGATTTGTTGCCCAAGGTGGAGTTCCTTGCCTCCGGGCAATTACTAGCTTTGACCTGTAACTGTAAGTCCTAGGCTGGGTTCCCTCCTGCAGAAGCCCCTGGGTTGGAGTTGGGCCTGGAAAGGCTTCCGGTTCGGGTCTACTGCCTGGGAGGTTCTAGACTCGGGTGTGCCCGAACCAGCAGGGGACCTGCTTGCTTCCTCAGAGGTCTCAGACTCACGCTGGGACACACAAGGGTTACAGGTCCCAGTCTCTTCCCTTTGATGTCTCAAACCAATTCCCGAACCCACAGGGGACCTGGCTCAAGTCTACTCTCTCTGGGGACCCAGATTCGAGCCTGGCCCCGTCGAGATCTCTGGTTCCTGCTTATTCCCCGGAGGACCCAGCCTCACTCAAGCCCAGGCTGACGGAGGTCCTGGCCCGGCCTAGTTCCTGGGTGGTCCTAGACTCTCCCCCAGGCCCGCGGGGGTGTTGGCCTACATCCACTCCCTTGAAGGCCCCAGATTCACGTCCAGACCCTCAGCAGTCTCTGTGTCTGGTAACTCGCTCAGCGGTTATTCCCTTGTACCTGTTCCGGTGGAGATCGCTGTCTCTGGATCTGGTCGCTGGGTCAATCCTGATCCACTCGAGTCCGGGGACCGGGTTGACTCCTATCTTCTGCTTCTGGTGGAGCCCGTTCTCTCCTTGTCCTGGGTAACTGGTTCAGTTCCACTCCTGTTCCAGTGGAGGTCGCGGGCTCTGAGTCCGGTGGCTCAATCAGTGTCCCAGGATTGAGTTGGCTCCCAGGGCTGGATTTGCTCCTGGCTTCTGCCCCAGGTGGAGCTTGTTTCCTAGGCTCTCTCTGTCCTAGTAGTCAAGAGTTGTTTTTAAAGTCATGAAAAAGCTCTACTGATGTTTTATAAGCGGTGATGAATACCTCAGGATCTTATATAGTTCTGCTTTGTACGATGCTGGTAAAGGTAAGAGAAAGCAATTCTGTTGTTTATAATTTCACCAGATTTCCTCAGAGTACAGATAGTTCCACTTTATACTGCTCATTTATGGAACAGTAAACAGTTCTGTTTCCATAAACATCAGATGCAATTTGGCACTATAATTATACAATTTAATAAACCTTATTTTATTAAATTAATTAATTTAATTTAATTAAATTAAACCATAATATGGATTTGGAAACTTTGCATTGAAACATATAATTAGTGATGAAATTGTCCTGCTGATAATTAGTAAAGGAGCCAAAGTTCATTTTACAAAGGCTTGATAATTCTTTTTACTTTAGATAATTTAAACAAAAGAAAATCTCTTGTTAAGCCTACTTCATTTTTACCCTTTGCAGAGTACATTCCTTTGTGATTTTTCAAGGTCATAGTTAATACACAATGAACACTACCTTTCTTTCACCAGGGGACATAATAAATGGTGGATTAACACTTGAAAGCAAAGGCTCTGGTTTCAGTGTGGGGAGAGTCAGCCTCCTTCTTCATATTTCAATTTCCAGTTCTTTGCAGTTTCCTCTCCCAAACAAGTGCTCATTATCACAGGGAGGAAGACTTGTCACATGCGGTGACAAATTGTTTCATTTCTTTAAGACCCAGCCTTTGTATTTCACTACATATGCTAATGAAATCATATCTTTAATGATTAGGAAAAGATGAAATCCTTACCTACCCAGAACAGAAAATTTCTGTGTTCACAGGTTTACAGACCAACCCCATACTGAGTTGCCAATCCAGCTGCTTGAACAACCAGCTCTTTTAATCAGCAAATCATTGTGCCAATGACAACATCAACAGCAAAGTTATTTGGCTTTTTGAGGTTAGTTTTCACAGATTCTTTGCATATTCACAGTTTATCCTTGGGAGAAGTCTCCTACCCAATGGCTCAAAAAAAAAAAGTGGCTTTTATGCAGTCAAAGCATTTCACCATCTTTCTAAATGAAAGTAAAGCCTTCGCGCTTATGAATATGCTAATCTATGATTGCTAGTCGCTCATTCACCAATTAACTCTCTTCCAGTAGCAGCACCATAACCTGTTAAGATGACAAAGCTAAATCTGCTGCTGAAGCTAATAATGAGGAAATAGTTTGTGTCTCAGAAGCAGATCTATAACACAAGAAGAAAAACAAACCTATCTTTTCTATTAAAGAATAAGAAACCTATTTAACAATAGTTTGGTTATTCCCTGGCTTATGAACTATGTATTTCAGTCTAGAAGGCATAGTTAGAGGCATTAAAAACCAACATTTCAAATGCAGTGCTATGGTTTGAACATGAAGAGTCTCCGCAAAGTATCATGTGTTGTAAGCTCGGTCCACACTGGTGGCACTTCTGAGATTGGGTCAAGACAACACTAAGTTCTACAATGGGTGAATTCACTGACATTTCCATACTTAGTAGCCTCTTAGAAAGTATTCCTTCTTAGAGGAAGTACATTACTGGAGCATATTTTGATGGGCCAGTCTTCTCTTTGGCTCTTTCTTCTGCCACATTTTGACTTCTGCCACGTTTTGACTATGCCAAAGATCTAAAAGCAAGGGAGCCCCTTGAGCCTGCAGTGAAACCCTTGAAGCCATGAGTCAAAATGAAGCCTTCTTTCCTTCACTTGTTCTCTTTGGAATTTTGTCACAGTGAAGAAAATGTGAGGAGCGCTTAGAGTATGGGGATAATGGGTTTCCTGTGCTTTAGTAAATTACAGGCAAAGCTTGGTCGACACATTCTTCAGCTTGCCCTTAAATATGTCCTTTCTGCATCCTTGTAGCACTCATCCCTAGCTCCTGGATAGGTCTAAGTTTCTATGTTTCTGTCATGCCAGATTATATAGAAGAGGCTAAGTGCCAAAATGACCTGTAAAATTCAAACAGAGTTCTCATTCCTTTGGAATGGCGGCTCACGGCTAAGGGGAATTTAGCGCTTCCCAAATGAAGGCACCTTGAAATGGGTAGCTCTTTTATGTTATCTCAGTATTTGTAATAATCTCATGCCATATTTTATTACTATAACTCTGTATGTATTTCTTTATATCAATTAACAGTGTTATAGTCCTTAAGAACGAAAGACACCTAATAAGATTCTATCTACAAGGTCAAGAAATGGAGGTTTAATTAGTGAATGAAGTTTTGTAATACATAAAATATTAATCATTTCCTAAGAAATCTATTAGTGAAAAATATGTACAGTATTTGAAAGTAAGCATTATAAGTGACTGTTTCTAGGTAGTCTTAGGTTATTTGATTCACTTTAATGGTGAAAACATGATTTTGAAATTGCCATGTAATTTCAGAGAAATGATAGACACACGTGAAACTTTCAATTCCTTATAATTTGAGAATAAGTAGAAAGACAAGGGGAACTGATGACAGGAGACAAATGAACCCAATAAGTGAAAAGAATACTGAATTTACATGCCACAGTAAATGAATGTCTAGTATTATATAAGAAAACCAAAGCCCTGAGCTGAGTTGGGAGGTTCATTGCTGCAGTCTGGGCACATGGGTGGCAGAGGTAGGATGGTCAGGAAGCTTGTGGTCATTTGGCTTTACAGTCATTGCAGTGCCACACTGGACCACACCATATCCTTTATCAAGAAACGCTATTAAATAAGTAGAAATTTTAAAAACTCACAAAATCATTAGTATAAATATTACTATTATTATTATTATTATTTACAAAAGATATCTTTCATTTTTAATCACGTAAATATGTTTGGGTATGTGCATGTTCCTGAGGAGGCCAGAAGAGGCTCAGAAACCCTGGAGCTACAGTTGCCTCCCTTTGTTGGCCCTCTGAGGTAGGTGCTGGAAACTGGACTCAGGTCCTCTATAGGCTGCAGTTTCCCTCCTCTCTCTCTCTCTCTCTCTCTCTCTCTCTCTCTCTCTCGATTCACCTTCCAAACACACAACTTCATATAAAGTGGCATCAAAAAGATTATCCACCATTATCTAGTAGGCTTTATCCCAGAGATGCGAGGACAGTTCAACATACAAAAATTTATCAATGTAATCTACCATATAAACAAACTGAAAATAATAAACCACATGGTTATATCAATAGATGCTAAAAAAAAGTCTTTGACAAAATTTAACACCTCTTCATGATAAAAGTCTTGGAGAGATCATGGATACAAGGGATATACCTGAAGATAAAAGCGATGTACAGAAAGCCAACAGCCAACATCAAATTAATTGAGAGAAACTTAAAGCAATTTCACCATAATTAGGAACAAGACTAGGCTGTCTACTTTTTCCACATGTATTCAATAGAGTACTCAAAGTTTAGTTAGAGTAATAAGAAAACAAAAGAAGATCAAGGCAATACAATTTATAAAGGAAGTAGTCAAAGTATCACTCTTTGCAGATGATATAATAGTATATATAGGTGAGTCCAAAAATCCTCCTACAGAGAACTCTTACAGCTGATAAATACCTTCAGCAATGTGGCTGGATATAAGATTAACTAAAAAAAATCACTAGCCCTCCTATATACAGATGATAAGCATGCTAATACAGAAATGATGGGAAAAAAAACGAACTTTACAATAGCCACAGATAGTATAAAATATCTTGGGGTAACTCTGACCAAACAAGTAAAAGACCTGTAAGACAAGAACTTCATGTCTTTCAAGAAAGACATTGGAGAATATATCAGAAGATGGAAAGATCTCCAATGCTCTTGAATAGGTAGGGTGAACATAATAAAAATGGCCATCTTATAAAAAGCAATCTGCAGATTCAATATAATCCCTATCAAAATTATAACACAATACTTTCCAGACTGTGAAAGAACAATTCTCTCGACTTCATATGGAAAACTGAAAAAATTAGGATAGCTATATCAATCATGTACAATAAAAAAAACTTCTGGAGGTATCACCATCCCTGACTTCCAGCATTTTTACAGAGTTATAGTAATGAAAACAGCACGGTATTGGCACAAAAATAGACAGGTGGATCAAAAGAACTAACTGGAAGACCCTGACATAAATTCACACACCTATGACCACCTGTTTTTTGTCAAGAAGCCAAAATTTACAATAGATAAAAGAGAGCATCTTTTACAAATGGTGCAAGTCTAACTGGATGCCAGCATGTAGAAGAATGCAAATAGGTCCTTATCTACCACTATGCACAAAATTCAAGTCCACGTGGATCAAAGACCTTAGCATATGCCACACCCACAGCGGTGTCGCCTGTGTGACACGATGCCTCTGGTTAGGGGGACACAGATTGGGGGATTCGTGCCGTTCGCGGATAGGCCTCTAGGGGTTCCTTGCAATCAGCTCAGGTCATGAACTCGAATGGAAGATCGTGTTCTCACCACTGTCGTAGATGGTTAGCTTCCTCTGCTATTCTTTCCTGTTGCCTGATAATGTTCTTTGCTGTACTTGGCCAAATGCATAATCTTACTAGAGAACCCATTGATGTTCCTGGGAATGATAATTCTGATAATGATACTAAAACAGTGCTCGAGATGCCTCCAGTGGTTCAAGCCCTTGTGCAAATTCTGGATGAAAGCAAAAAGAGATCAGTGGAGGGCATTATGGATGAGTTACAGCAGTGGGAACTTTTCCTAGAAAAGACTGATGATTTGGGGGAAACACAGGTTAAGATCCAGATGTTGTTAGGAAACCCCAATTCTGGGAATAAAGAAACTAGGAAAAAAAATCCCTTGCAAGATTGGGCATTCCAACATATAAGGCTCATGGAGTAGTAAAGTTTAGGATAGGGGATAAGTGGTGGGAACCACCCAGGAGTACAACTGAGTCACCAGATGACCCCATTCCATACACAGGAGATATGAGGATGATGGTCATAGGTATGTGATATATGAGGTACAAAAGCGGAATTACTTAGCTCTACCATTTAGGGATAGGCTTGCTAGATCCCAACCCCCATAGTGTTTGCTGTATAAGAAGGTACAAAAAAAGTATATTTCAGCAGGTGCAGAGAACTGATTAGGCATATTTGGCCACTAGATGAAATAAAGGGTTAGAAAGAGGAAGGGCCATGATAGCAATAATGAAACAGAAACTTCCTATTCCTAGATAAGATGAAACCACTTGTCTGAGGTCTATGTTCCCAAGGACAAGAGTTCCTTTTCTAAGGATGTCTTATGTCTAACACCTGTTCCTGATAATATACTTTTCTTAAAAATTGCTGATGTGACAAAAAGAAGCTTCATACTGTGCCAACTAATGATACATGACATTCTGATTTGTTCTTTGTTTGAATACTGTATAATGAAAACATGAATTAAGTAAAATCGCAGCAGATCCAAACCACTCTCTTGTGTGTTGTGTCTGTCTGTCATTGCCGACCTTGTGCCTTCCTGAGTACCAAGACCCTGCTTCTCCCACGGTCTGAGTGGCTGCCCTGAGCCGATCCGTGGCAAGCATAAATCCAGTTACATTGAACCTGACAGAAGAGAAAGTGGGAAAGATCCTTGAATGCATTGGCACAAGAAACAACTTCCTGACTAGAACACCAGTGCCACAGATACTGAGATTTTTTTATATTGGATGATAGCAAAGGCATTAGTGATTATAATCCTTTCTATCATGTTCTTTTTTGCTATTTATTTTAGTTATTATTCATTTATGTGATACTCTGGATCAAGTCCCAGTCCTCACATATGGTAGTTAAGACTTCTACTACTGATACATAGTCTCTAAACTTACATTTTTTTATTCATGGGCATGGGGTTACTTATTCTACAAACAACTTCTCAGTGACTATACTCCTAAAGAAAAAATGATTCTTTCTTCCTTTGTAGGCCAACAGATACTCAGTAAAGATGGGGCTTCATGTTGCCAGAAAAACTTTTCCATCATTATTAACTTTTCATTCTGTAATGAAATTCTTCAGAGTCCTTAGAATTGACTAGGTTAAACCTTGTGCTAATCATATTGAAACATAAAGTTGCTATTTTCCTAGGTCCAAATGGTGAATTTTGAATTATATTGAACCATAAAATTGAAATGGTTTTATGTTTTGATGTTTTCAAATGGTTCAAATGTGATGGTCAATGGGATTTGTTCACTTAAAAATTTTTGTTCTGTAAAGGAGTGATATTTTGATCATTATTGTCCTTCTTTAATAGGTTTTGCCATGACTTTCCAGGGTTTGGAGTACAATCATTCAGTAGTAACAGAGCATTCTTTGAATAAATTATGTACTCCATAACACAATCCAAGAGAAGAAATAGACCAGCAGATAAAATGAATGATGGAACCAGTAGGGATGCTTGATCCTGTTCTGAAGCCTTCAGAAACCTTGGAAGGTTTCAATTTTCTCTAGGCCAAAATGATTCTTATTCTGATGCTGTCGTGAAACAAAACCATAAACATTGATGCATGTTCAAACAAAGTGTGGTCTGGTTCATTAAAAAGTGCTTAGTAGCAGACAGTGTACACTCAGCTGCCTGTTTGCATGTATGATTCAGAGGCAAAGCATAAACACGAATCATAGGGGGAAAACAACTTGAGGCAGTCTTCTTCTGGAATACAAAATACACTGCCATCCATGAACTGTTTTCTAGAATTTCTGAATGTATTTTGCAAGATTTAAACAGATTTCTTCTAGCTCGAATGCTGTAATTCTATAGATAATGAGAATCCTCATTCATTGTATTAAGATCTGTCACTACAATAAAGCCAAGTATGCAAAATGCAAAGGTATAATGTTTTGGGAATTAAGTCATCTTATGTGACATCGATCTGATTTTAGTTTTTAAATGTCATTTAGTGTTTGTGTGTCTCTCTCTTTGTGTCTGTGTGTGTGTGATGTGCATATGTTCGTGACAGGGTATGTGCATGTGGGTCAGAAGACAACTTGCAGAAGTCAGTTCCTTCTTTCTACCATGAGGATTCTAGGGATCAAATTCAGCTCAGCAGGTCTACTGGTATCTGTTCTTATCCACTTAGCCATCTTGTCAACTCTGACCTGATTTTAAAAAGCACACATAAGGGGACGAGGAGAAGATTCAGTGGTTAAGAGTGCTTGCTGCTCTTACAGAGGGCCATATATTAGCTCCCAGTTACTCATGTGGTGAACATACATACATTCACATACATACATGCACATACATACACGCACATACATACATACACATATGCACGTACATACATCCATGCAGGAACTCATACATAAAAATAAAATTAAAAAACCTTTTTGAAAAGCACATTTAAATATTTATTTTAATTTCTAGAAGAGATGAATTATTATGTGCTTTCTAAATTTATTGGACTATAAAATTCTTTTCTCAAAATGTGTCTAAATAAATTTGGTAGACCACATCTTTAATATTCACTGTAGCATATTTAAAAAATGTGTACTGAATAAACACCACCATTATGTCCTTAAAAAGATAAATTTTCAGATGATCTCAAAGAATATTTAGCAGCTTAATAGTATGCTTGACACAGACACAGTGGTCTAAAATTGCAAGGAACTTTGAAAAATAAATGGAAATTTTCATTTCATAAAATGATACTAATTGCTATATGGCAATTTTAATTAGCTTTATAAATTTATTGAAATCATTTATTATGCCTTTGAAATTATTTGTAGACTCAAAAATCTGTTCAGTTTTGTTGTATGAAGGATATTCAACAGAGCTGATCAGAGATTGTCTTGTTTATCTTCCCCTCTTAGCCATCCACGGTGCTTTATTTGAAATCCCTTTAATGACATTGTATGACTACATTGAGCAACATTTATGTACAAGTTTTTCATTCTTTCTGGTTGACAAGGCCCATGTCCTAGTTTCTGTTCTACTGTCCTAATAAAGACTGTGACCATAAATAACTTAGGGAGGAATGTGTTTATTTGGCTTATACGTTCCAATCACAGTCTATCCATGAGGGAAGTCTGGGCAGGAACTCAAGCGGAGCAGGAACCTGAAGGCAGGAACTAAAGCAGAAGCCATGGAGAAATGGTGCTTCCTGATTTGTTCTGATGGAGGTATTTTCTTAGTTTTCTGGTCTCTCTCCTCTCTCTCTCTCTCTTATACACACACACACACATACACAGACAAATCTTAATTTAAAAAATAAGATATTTAGACTCATAAGTGGAGATAAACAGCACTTATAAATTCAAATCTTTAAAATAATTTTAGTTAAAGCTTTGGTTGGTGTTTACCTTTATATATATATGTACATACATACATATATACACATATATGTGATGAACCAGCTCAGCTGGGGCACTGGGACTGATGAGACAGGGTCTTAGAAATAGGTGGGTAAGGAGTCAGCGAATGACAAACAGACACAAGACTCAAAGGAATTGCATCTGAATGCATCTTTACTAAGCATGAGACTCATCCTTTATACAGAAAAAAATTGCCTAACAGCATGCATTATTTTTTCATGTGATACAGATTATTCTTAGAATTATTATATCAGATACATGAGAATAGAATTTCATTAGACAGATGTCCCTGGGGTGAGTCTGCGGTTGGTCATGCTAGACATTGCTTGGCATTAGATTTGATATAAATCTTTACCTAGGCTATGAATTCATGGCATTTTGAGCTAAGGGGAAGCAGTTGTGGTTAACAGTCACACAGTCTACAGTCTTTTTATATTTCTGCCATCTATGCAGAAGAACTTCTTCTTTCCTCCTTCTTATCTATATTTCTAACTCCTTTTCAAACCTTTCCCCAAACCAATCTCAAGATGTTACAGGCACTTATCTCTCTCTTCTATCCTTATCCCATCTTTACTAAATCTCTCAATTGCTTAATTAAGTTTGCCTTTTGTTCTTTATTTACTAAGCACCAGATTACACCTGGAAAACTTTTTGCCTTGAATGTTAACCCACCTTCCTCCATTAGCATCATATACTCCTGTATATGGCAGTATCTCATCAGTAGACTCTGGAAACTTAAACATACTATCTTTCCTTCCAGAAGAAACCAGACTGTATTCCTTAGAACATAAGCAGGTAATGCCAAAGGTGCAAGGGCTCCGATGCAGGAAGAACAGCACACACACTCACCTTCTCTACGGGCACTCTTCCTTGAAGTTTGTGCCACAGCCTATGTGAGAGATCCCGCAGACTCCACAGGAGGTGGTGTGACACATATACTTATATACGTATGTACATATATAAAGAGTAAGAGGTATGCATGCTATTTTAATATCTGAGATCTTCCTTACTACACAAAGTCTACATTTATAAGTCACATGTGTTTACTACATTCTATGATTATTGTGAAGGTCACTTGGTGATTATTCTTGAAGGATATACTTAACCCAGGAACAACCATTGGACATAAAAAGAAGTGGGTATGATTTCTTTCTGTTTCCTGACAGTATTCAAATTTTCCCAATCAAAACAGCAGATCCTACAGAAAACCATCGTTCATCCTCCATAACTTCTGTTATATTTAAGAAAAGAATTTTTTTCCTAGTCTTTAATGGTTAATTATTCTCTCAAAAGTTCTCTTTCTTTGAAAACTAGGAATACCTTCAGATATCTTAAAGGAGTCTTTCTAATCTGTAAAATATAAGATGAGAATACGAAATACCTTGTGCAGCTACTAGAAAAAGAATCATAGAGAAATTATCCAAAACTGAATCCAGGAAGTCACACTTAGGTTCACAGTTAGGCAACAAGCCACAGCAGAAAGACTGTACATGAGTCCAGCTTTTGGTGGGAGAAATGCTGTTCCACTGGCAAGCAGACCAATGACTCTCACAATCTGTTGGCTCTGGATAGCTGCCTCCCCAGACAATTCTTTGACAACTTTAATGCCTCAAATATTGTTTGCCTGGTTCTAAGCAATCTTAGTTCACCACCAATAAAATTGCTTTTGTACCTTTGTCCTTCACAAACTAGCCTAGAGAGAGGCAGGCACCATTAAGGGTAGAGATAGTTACTCTGTAGCCCAGCTGTGATGAGACAGCTTCTCAATCATTTAAAAGTAGTGCTGCACAAAGAAAAACAAATACAGATACATTTGGAAACTGGAGACAGACAAGATCTCCTGACAAAATTGGGAGCATGGGGGTGAGAGGAAAAGGGAGGGTGGAAAGGGAAGAGAAGGGGAGAATGGGAGGCGTGAGGAGAACTTGAGGGAATGGGATGGTCAAGTGGAGGAGGGACAGAGATGAGGACAAGGAAAGAGATATCTTGATTGAGGAAGCCATTATGGGGTTAGCAGAAACCTGGTTCTAGAGAAATTTCCAGGAATCCACAATGATGACCTCAGCTAAGACCCTAAGCAATAGAGGAGAGCGGGCTCGATCTTGCCCTGTAGTCAGACTGATGAATATCTTCAATATCACCATAGAACCTTCATCTAGCAACTGATAGAAACAGAGGCAGGGACCCACATTGGAGCACCAGACTGAGCTCCCAAAGTCCAATTGAAGAGTGAGAAGAATGAGAATATGAGCAAAAAGGTCAAGACTATGATGGGTTCACCCACTAAAACTGAGCTAATGGGAGATCACCAACTCCAGCCGAACCGGGAAGGAACAAGTATAGGACCAAACTAGTCCCTCTAAATGTGGTTGACAGTTGCATGGCTGGAGCAGACTGAGGGGCCACTGGCAGTGGCACCAGAATTTATCCCTACTGCATGTACTGGCTTTTTGGGAACCTACTCTTTTTGGATGGATACCTTGATCAGCCTAGATATAGTAGGGAGGGCCTTGGATCTTCTACACAGCCTTACCCTATCTGAGGATTGGATGGGGGTCAGGTGGGAGGGTGTGTGGAGGGAATGGGAGGAAAGAAGGGAGTGGGAACTTGGATTGGTATTTTTAAAAAGTCTAATAAATTATAAATAAAAAAGTAGTGCTGCAGAGACAGGAATGGAACTGACTCATGTGTAATGAACTATCCCATTCCAGAAGTCCTGAACAGTCACTGTCTTGCTGCTTTGTTATTTCCTATGTAGTCTAAAGTGATTCACATTTGATTACAATTAGTGTAATTACCATGCAACCACAACAGTTACACCTGGAGAGAGTATAATATTAAACACATAATTCTTCCACTTGTATATGTGTATCCTGAGACATTAGTACATTGGCAATTTTACTGAGTTAAATACTAGAATTACAAACAATTTGTTCTTAAATGTTCAGAAATATGTAAATACTTAGCTGTATTTAAATGTTTCATTGAAGATTAAAATTGATTAGTTATAATTGTATTTTAATTTTCTTTTAATGTGCTATTTTGAATACCTTTGGAAAAATATGCTGATGTATGGTTTTAACATTTAAAAAGGATTTGCATTGCCTTATATTTTGATGAAGATAATTTAACTTCATAGATTTTCATTTACATTTAATTGTTACTGATGGACCACAATATCTAATATCTTAAATACAGATAAAATTGTTTTTATTAAAATAAAGATAGGAAAATATTTAATAAAATAAATGATATCACAAATTATTTGTGTATTTTAAATTTCATCCAAGCATTGCTTGTTCACCAACAAGATACCCTCAGATGCATATATAGATTAAAACTAAAAGCCTCATTTAAAAAATTATCTTCATGAAAATATGTTTAGTAAAATATAGAGACAGAAAATATTTATTGGTGTTTGCAAAATGTTCAAATATTATATTATACAAATGTAGTACAGTTTTGGATCTCTGCATTTGACTCTATATTCTTTCTAGTAGTCCATCACATTCCATTAAAGTGCCAGTCACAATCCTGATTTCATTTGCTTCATTGTCACTTTTTATCATATATATATTCATATATGTAATGATTATATATATGCATATATGATTACTTATATGTATAATTTTTCTCAACTTGGTTACAGCTGTGCTTCCTGATAGTATTTTCTCTGGCAAATACACAATAAGTTCACTCAGGGCCCATCAGCTTTGGTAATTGTAGTTGTATTTGTGACACCATAGACGTTTAGTTTAGACAAAAGCTGCGGTTTATGCAGCTATCCTGATAGGCATTTTTGTTTTGTCAAGCAAATGATCTGGTTGAACTCAATTTGTAAATTATTATTCCTGAATATCAAGAAAAATCTCAGTTCAATGGCTTAATTTTTGGTTGGGCTGCTGCTTTGGGATCATTGTACACTGAAGCACAGTTTATATTCGTGGCATGTAGCTTGCTCCCTCTGTGTTCTTTCCAGAAATGTTTGATCACTAGCTTCTGTCTTTCTCACAATTAAACAATCCTGTGACATTGGTGCCTCCCATCCTCTCTGCCATATTTTCATGCAGTCTGGCTGCTCCAACTATTGCTAAGCTTGTTACCTGCAACTTCCCTCCAGTCTAAAATGTCAAGCAATTAGAATTTCCCTACTTACTAGTCCTTCTTTCCAAGTACTTGAATCTGTGTTTTCATGAACTTTCCAGTCCCACAAGATAGATTTGTGTGTTTGTTTACTTCTTTTTAGGTCATGTTGAATCCTTATTCATAATCATATGTACACCAGTTCCACTACTATTGTCCAGATCAATTTAATTTGTGGGCCATATATTCATGTCTAGAAAAAGCAGGTAAGAAAACTAGCTGAGCATGAGCAACAGACCAATGGGGCTTCCAAATAGCTTGTCCCAGCAGATCCTAGCCATGTGCCATTCTGGTCCAGCATCGAAAATCCACTGATTTATAAAGAGAAACGCAGAAATTCAAATGTTGGTATGATTGTTCCAAACTGTTTAATGTATTGGGTGGATCAAACCCACCACGTCCATAGGCTGAATTTGACTAATAGGTAAAGAGTCTGAAACCCTTGATTTAACAAACTAATCCCTTATGCTTGGCTTATTAGTGACATAAATGAACTGTCCAAAATGAAGAAAATGCTACTAGGGCATACTAGTTAATAGGAGGGGATAA
Source organism: Ondatra zibethicus (assembly GCA_004026605.1). Taxonomy (NCBI): domain Eukaryota; kingdom Metazoa; phylum Chordata; class Mammalia; order Rodentia; family Cricetidae; genus Ondatra; species Ondatra zibethicus. The sequence continues at coordinate 14,566 of PVIU01019811.1, forward strand.
AGAAAGAAAAGAAGTGAATATATGATGTGAAGAGCATCAGTTAATAGGCAGGAAAAGGGAGCTGTGTAGTCCCTGCAGGCCAGCAGCAGTCCCTGGAGTTTGTGTTTGAAAATGACGTTTGTTTACTTCTTTTCATTGTGATTTTTGTTTGTTTAAATCCACTACCTCACTCCTAAGGTTAATGTTTATGTTTCTGGGAGACTCGGTGTAACAAAAAGTTTTCAGCCAAACTAGAAGCAGATTTTATTTAAAATTTTTAATTTTACCAATGATTTTTTAAAGTGGTGCTTCTTATTGCAAAGTTATCCTAAATAAAACCAAAATTCAATTTCTAAATTTACAAATGCCTTCTTATATTAAACAAGAAACATCATTTAAGATGTCTTACTGAAGTCTGACTCAATATCCTTACTACTTATCAAAACATTATTGTACTCAGTACTTAACAGTCATCACACAGTGATTTACGGCATTTCTTCTGACTCAACCATATAATTAATAGCTGAGTTAAAGATTTATAGGGTGAAAGAGTTAGGCAGACTGGGAGTAAGATGGGTTTGGAATTAAAATTTTTATCTTGTGTCTTTCTTACCACTTTAATACATTAGTCCAGCTACCAAATATCTCTGAGTCTCAATTTACTCCTCTGTGAGCAGGGATTATATTTTCTAATTGAGTCAAATATAAAAAATATGATAGTTTTCAATTGAAAATGTCTTATACCCTTTTTATACTGTGATATTAAAAGTATTTATTAGTATGTAATTTTATGAAAATGTTTTTGTGAATTCTTTAGTGACTAGCAAGACTAAATATGCCTGAATCTTTGAGACCAGCAAGACATCCTTGTTATATATCTACTGGAATTTGCTTGTCAAATCATATCCTCCAGAGTTCAAGAAGCGTTAAGAATTGCTGAGAATTCTGGAAATTTTATATTACCAGTCCTAACTGTACATTTCATTGACTAATTTTATAATATTTATAGTACATGTAAATTCAATTTCAAAAGAATTTTTAAAAAGAAAGAACAATGGCTGGTTCATTGAAAGGATTCCTGTGCCAAGAAAAGCATACATGTAGGATAGTCTGATGTGTCCCTCTGTGACGTAGCTCTATGCTCACCACCGTCTCCTGACAGCTGCTAAGACGAAGATTACTGACAGTTTGAGTTGTAGAAAATCCTGTATTAAAAGAACTTCAAGGGAAAAGAAATGAAGTTTACAAACCTGTGCAATCAATGGAGCATAATATATAGCAGAAAATTAGCTAAAAACTTGAAAATATTAAGGTGTGCAATCTCATACATAAAAAAATCAAAACAGGTCTCTCTCCAATAAATTCTTGCTTGCTTATCACTAAAAACTTACCAAAGCCACCACATTCAAAATTATCCTTTTTTTTTTAACATTTTCTCTCAGCTCAAATTTTAGTCAACCAATTTCTTTAGGTTAGTATTTCAGAATAGTAGTTAATGATTCTTGTAACTACCAACTGCCAAATATGAACCTGGAAAAGTCCTGTGGTAGGATTTTATAAAGTGTGTTTAACTACCGTATTGTTTGATTATTTTAATATGAGCAGATTGAGGCTCAAAACATGTGTGACCCATCTAATGAGCTAGCTAGTCTAAGGCTTCCTTGGTCTTCATTAAATAGCACTGGCTGCTGTAATGAACTTTTTTTTTCTAGTCTCAGCATCTTTACTGGTTCTCTTGTGAACTACTGTGTTGCACTGTAGCCTTAAGAGTTTGATTTAAAGATGTTGGTCCTTCAACTTGCATAGCAGTAATTAGTGCTTCAACCTTGTCATTAAACTTAGTTCTCACACGACTTAGTTCCTTCTTCTGGTAGCTCTACATCTTCATGGAAAATGAACATCCATAACTAAAATCATCAAATATCCTTCTTATGCTGGTATTATTTCCCGGATTCTTGTTTTTTAAGCATTTAGACTAGAAGACAACTATAAATCTAAAAAGTTTATTAAAATTTTTATAAAGACAAGTTTGAATCATCCACAGGAACTCAAAGTAAGGTAGTCCATGTACTGATTGTACACAATTCATTATCATGGAAGACTTTAATTTTCACAACAGTGGGTTTTTAAAGTCCACTAATACAAAGGACAAATACTTCCAAAAATATTTAAATGATTTATTAGCTATTTTTATTTCTAGCATTTAAAGTTATATATTTCATTTTTAAAAAGCTCTTTAATAATTATTAGATAAACCAAGGTAGCTTAACATAAAAGTTACCTCTAAACTCATTTTCCAGGTGTATCCATTATCAATCAAACAGTTATATTTAATTAAGAATGAACATTTAATGTGATTTTTTATTTAGAGAAAAGAGCACTGTTGTAAAATTTATGGATACTGCAATATAGAGTCATGAAATAGGAGATTTTTAAAAATGAAGAGTCTGTTATATTCTAAACAGTGTGTATTTATAGTGAACACTGAAAGTTAATTTTATTACTTTTTAAAATGTCACCTTACATATTCAGCTAATACTTTACTTGTTGTGTTTTGCTCTCTAATATATGAAAGTAAGATTACAGTGACATCTTTGATAGTCAGTTATAATTCATCTGCCTTACTATAATCAAGCATTTTATATGTTCTGTGCTGTCTTTGCATTCAGGGCATTAAAGTCTGCTTTTCCCTCAAAGTTCCTTTTTGTTTTTAATTGCAAAAGAGCTAACTCCGGAATGATACTGTCTACAATGTCTATATTTCAGACACATAGCATGTGTATGCACCCTTCTTGCACTGTCTATTTGAAACTCCCAGAGAGCAAACCACATCGTTTTTGCACCACTGTGGACTGAATCGATATGAGTGGGAGAACTGTAGGAGGGTCAGGTTTTAAAATGGACAAGCATTAGCATCCTCTCTCAAGACACATTTGTCCTTTAGATCAATTTTGCAGAGAAAAACTGCATGCCGAGAAGTGGAGACAAGCTTAGGATTGTTTCGACCACGGCTTTCCATCAACTGCAATTCCCATCAACAGCAATCTAGATATTATTGAACATATCCCACTTCTTCTGTCTTCAAACTTTATTAACATAATTCATACACACTTCAATTAACATGCAAAACTTAATGTACACAAAGCTTTTATAGTCTGTTTTTTATATTTTATGATACAAAAAATCTTAAATGATAGTACATAAAACTGCCACTTATAGTGATAAAATTGATTTTAAGTAATATAAATGATAGTACACAAAATCACTTACAGTGATGAAATTGATTTTAAGTAATATTAATTAATTTTATTTTTTGAACTAACTAATTTAGTTTTAGTGTTTTCACAAAACATTGTATTAGATAGTTACCTTCTTCTTGAGACAGTGTGACATAGGCAGGCTTGGCTCAAGCTCCTTCCTATAACTAAGGCTAGCCTTGGACTCCTAACTCCCTGGTTTAAAAAGTATGCCACTGTAGATAAGTTTCCCCCTTTTAACTGGTAATAGTTTCATATATCTTCAGTATTCAGTGTATTGACCAAAACATCTTAAGCTAAAGGTTTATTGTATATTTTACGAAGAATTTTTGTATTCCTTAGTTTTGAAAAGATATTCATCATTTCTTCAAATATCAAATTTTCAGTTTTACTAACATCTCTGTTTCAAACTTCCTTAAGATGCATGCTGTTCCCAGGGCTTGGCACATTATAGGCAAGCTCTATAATACTGAGCTACATCATGAGCAATATTTAATGTTTATCTTTGCTTCATAGTCATTGTATTATCCACTATTGTGGTTCTCATATCCTTGCCTCTCAGCATTACCTTGGTACAGGCACTTCAAGACAGCCTAGAAGTTAGATACTTATATTTCCAAGTCTGAGAAGACTGAATTTTAATCCATCAGTTGAGGCTTCATTTTTAATTGATATTTATATTTTTCTATTATAGCTTTTAAAGTTTATGTTGCCATTATTACATCTTTATGTTTTAGCTTATTAAATTTGTATCTCTTTCATTTACTGAATTTCAAGAATAATTTTTGTCATCTTAAGTCCTTTAATTCTATCTATGAATTACTTGTGAATTTCATATTAATGCTTGTTGCTTAATATAAATTCTAGCAAAATTGAAAAATGTCACAGGACATTTGATGTTAAGTTGCATAACTCTTGACTGTCCTACAAGAAAATTTTCTTTGTGATAAAATTTCCAAGAAGAAATTCCATGAAGTTGACTAATGTGGTATTGATTTTAATAGCAAGAAATTGAGAATAAGAAATTCTTACAGAAGGTATTAGTTGAATAACCTGTGGTGTATCCACAGGGTATGGAATATATATGTACAATCGTTCCATCTGCTCTATTCTGAAAATGGAACACTGAAAATATGATTAATATTCCAACATGACTTTATTACCTATGTAGAGAATATTTGGCTCCAACATTTTTCCATAATTCTCATTATCACCATTGTTAAAAACTGGTGAAATATAAAAAGCAAAATTCCTTTGTTTCTCAATAAAACATTTTTTAAGGAAAATCTCATTCAGAGTTCATCAAAATGAAATCAGTAACCATCATTGACTTTACAATAGGTCTTGAATTCGTAAGTTCCAGCTCATAATCTGCTCTAGTTCTACACATATTGTCCCATTTGCCCCATAGAACTAGTCTGGCTAGATCTGAATCTTACTCCAATTCTTTCTGATCACATGCAATTTTAGAAAATATCCAATTATTAATAGGAGCAATATGCTATAGAGAAATGTATGATTATGACTATTCATTAACTTCATATATTAAACATAATTAATACAGTGCTATTTCAGTAAATAAACATTTCAACATTTTTCTCTATTGCTTCACAGTATTAGCAGCACAAAGAACATCCAACCTCTGGATCTTTAAAACTCTAAAAAGTGTCTCAATTCACTACCACTGAAGAAAAGGATATATAGAGCTAGAGATAAACACAAACAGTGATTAATATGATGTGGTTCCACCTGTGGTTGAAAATTTGTAGAAAACGCAAATAATTCCTTAAATACCTATTAACATTTAAAAGTTAAGGACCAACATAATGTCTCATTTAATAATCTCTCCTACGTTCTTAGAAATCCTCCCCCTTGGTGTAAGGACCAACATAATGTCTCATTTAATAATCTCTCCTACGTTCTTAGAAATCCTCCTCCTTGGTGATCATCTTTCTCTGTTCAGGTCTCTGGGAAGAGCCCAGATTTTCTTTAAACATTGCTATTAGAAAAGTAGCCCACATTTGCTTACAATATCTTTCCTGAATTTCTCAGCCCACTGACAACCATGGCATTTCTAATAGTATGATGAATAGAACACAGCTCAATAGGCATGATACAGTACTTATCATTTCTGTTAACACATGATTCTTATCCCTTATTCACAAAGCACAAGTTCAAAGACTCTTAAGGGCACTAAGGAGCCACAGCAGTGGAGCTTCAATAGGGTTGGGTTCCTCTGCATCTTCCCTTAACCAACAACTTCTGAGCAGTCTTTAAGTAGATACTTTGATATCAGGAAAATTAGGGCCATATTTATGACTCAATATTAGGAAATATTATGAGATTCATTTTAAATTATGGATTACACCTATGAATTTCACTCATAATCCACTTTATCCACCTCTTTTTTCTATACCAAATTATTATTACATCTTAATGTTGTGTTCTTTTTATTATATATCTTATACTATTAAATTATCTTATACTCTCTTTAGGATGAGACACGTTATCTATAGTCATCTGGTTTTAAACAAGGGTATAAAAAGGACATATTATGGAAAAGGCTGAATCTTTTAAAAATGGTGATGGATAACTGCATATCATGGAGAATACTGAAGTTGCACCCTTATTTCATTCTGCACAAACATCAACTCAAGCAGACCAAAGCATCCTCCTAAGACCAAAGCCTGAAAATACCAGAGAAAAGCATAGCAAGAGCACTTCAAGATATGGCACCAGGGAACACAAGATGGTAGATTTTGCCAAAATCCTGCCCTGCCCTCAGTCATGTTGACATCAGCCTGTGAAACCAAGTACAGCTGAGTCCTTCCAAGCTTTACCAGTCTTCTGACTTACAGAAACTATGAATTAATAAACAAGTTCTGCTTTAAGCTATGTGTGTTGTATTTTATTGTAGTAATGATAGAAAACTAGTATATACAGACAAGGCTTTTCTCTTAAGTCTGGGCTTGGCCCATAAACAAATGATCTGTGAAAAATCTAAGTATACATCTCTATTAGAATCTAAGTATACATCTCTATTAGAATCTAAGTATACATCTCTATTAGAATCTAAGTATACATCTCTATTAGAATCTGGCAGCTCAGCCACTCATTATTGACCTACACCATGTGGCATTCTTCATATTGAAGGCAGGTACTTGGAACAACAAATGCCCATCCCAGTCACTAGCAGATAACAGTTTTGTGTGCTGGTGAGCTTCCTCTGTTGAAAATTAATGCAAGTCTGTACTCCAATGGCTATTTCCTATTCCAATCTTTCTCTTTCTGTGTCTCTGTCTCTGTCTTTCTCTCTCAATCTCCAAAGTGAGATTGAGGGTTATAAGCACCAACAATATCTATTTCTTATTTTATTCTCTTGTTGTCTTAGAGCAGTTTTTATACTAAAAATTATCAGCCATCATATCAAATGTTTATATGATATATTGTCATGCTTTAAGAAACTATGCTCAGTTTAATAGGCGGGATAACCTGTACTGTAAAAGATAAACAGGGTGGAGAAAAGAGGGATTGATATATTTAAGAGTAATCGCTAAAATAGCTCAAATAGAATTCAGAGTAAACATTCCTAATGAGTGTGCAATCCAAGTTTCTCTGAAGAATAATAAATATATTATTAAAAAGATACACTGTTGGCAGAGGCTGTTAGTTTGTTCTCAGCCACTTAGACCTGAAATAATCACTCAGAAACTATATTATTTGCAATAATGTTTGTCCAATAGCTTAAGCTAGCTCTTATATCCTAAACTAACCCATCTCTATAACCTGTCCATCACCGCCATGAGGTCCTGGCCTACAGGCAAAGTTTCAGCAGGCTCCAGTGGAGGAGTCTGTCTCCAGCAGCAGCTACATGATTGACTTCTCCCTGACTCTGCCCGGCTTTGCCCCGTTAAGTCATTGGTTGAAAGCAGCTTCTTTATTAGCTAATGGCAATAAAACATATTCACAGCATTCATCAACTCCCACATCAATATACCATGTGTAAGGTTAGCAGCAGACATATATTCCATGCCAGTTAATATTTATATTGCTCTACATGTTCTGGCTAGTTTTATGTCAAGTTGACAAATGCTAGCATCATTTTGGAAGAGGGAATTTCATCTGAGAAGCGTCCCCTCCAGATGAGCCTACGCACAAGCCTGTGGTATGTTTTCTTGATTGGTGTGGGAAGACCCACTTCCTTGTGGGTAACGCCAACCCTGGGCAAATGATCCTGGGTTGTATAAGAAAGCAGGTTGAGCAAGCCATGAAAGCAAGTCATTAAGCACATTTCTGAATGGCTTCTGTTTCACTTCCTTCCTCCAGGTTCCTTCCCTGTTTGAGTTCCTGCCCTTGACTTCCACGATGATCTGTGGTGTGGAACTGAAAACTGAAAGTGCTTCCTTCCCAAGTTGCTTTTGGTCATGGTGTGTCATCACAGCAGAAACTATGACTACGACACTGCAATATAATACAAGTAGAATACTCAGAACCCTATACCATTGCCATGTCCATCAAATTTATTGTCAGCTCCTAACAGAGAGATGATAACTTACCTCAAATTCCATAGCTATGAAACTGAAAAATATGAACTAAACTGTATGCTATCACGGATAGAACGCCTCATGCATGGCAACATTGCATTGCCTCTGCTTCACTCTCAACATACATGGAAGTGCACATACATATTCACAGACACTGCTAACTGACCTAATCAAGTCCATCTGTAGTGTCTGCAAACTTTTCTAAGGTACCCATTTCACAGATGGTCAGATTATAACTGCCATCTAGGAAAATGTATCCTATGCTCTCTAGAAATCATCTGATCTACACTTTACTACAAGGAGTATCTCTGCTACAAGGTAAAATCTTCTCCTTAAAAATTTAGCCTTAGCTGGCCATGGTGGTGCATACTTTTAATTACAGCAGTCAGGAGGAGGAAGCAGCTAGATTTCTGTGAGTTCAAGGCCAGTCTGGTCTACATAATGAGTTCCAGGACAACCAGAGCTATGTAGATTCTGTCTCAAACAAACAAATGAACAAACAAATGTTAGCCTGAAATCTATAAGTGCTATTTAACTTTATTTCACTAACACTATTTTCTAGGAGGTTATAGATTTAGGAAAACGCATGTATGTTTTCTTTTGTTCTGTTTTTATTTTACATTCTATAAACATGTGCTTTCATTCCCATTTTGATGCCCCTCTTTTAGATAAATCTTCAGCAAACATCCCAATGTGAATGCAGCAATCACGGAAACAGAACAATAGCGACTAGTGATCTATGTTAGTTTTCCTCGCCCAGATTAGAAAAGGGCAGTGTTCTCTGAAACTGATTTTGCTTCTCAGTGGTGGACACAGCCAATATCATTGTGCCAAGCATGCAAGACTCATGGGTGAGCAATTTGCCAGTCAAATATCACCCCTTTCACACCCGTCGTTCAACTACATGGTTCTTGGATGTTTAATCATAACTTTGATTGAAACAGCTATTTCCTTGTCCTCTGGTTTTTACATTAAGAAACTAAGATAATACACCAAAGAAGATGATGACAAAGCATCCAATCTCACTTTTTTCATTCTTAGTTATAATAACATTGAGTTATTTCTTATTTTCCACATTAAAAAAGATAGCTATAAGATACCTTCTAACTTATTTAATTAATAAATTAAGTAACCCGGTTGGATTTCTTGAATTATCAAATTAAAGATGGCAAAACTATGTGTCTTTTTAGTCTTCTGCCCTCCTTTAATTCTTTCAGAAGTTTACAGAATTGAAAGGCTCCAGCTCTGCACTAAAGAGTTATGGGACACCAGCAATTTAATAAGCAAAGAAGAAAAAAATGTTTTAAGTAAATTTAATTGAAACAAAGCATGGGAATTTTAATTTTGATTCTCACAATTTATAATAATCAATGAAATAAATAATTGATGAATGTTTAGATTTATTGTGTACACTGTCTTATATTCATGCCAGAGCTTTCTAAACAGACTTTTCAGAATTTTGAGCATTGTAAAATCTTTGCCACAAAACTCCATTTCCCTCCAGAGAAGTCAATGTTGTACTATGAGGCTAATGCCTTGGCATTTAAATATTGGCTTTTCTATAATATTCCGAGCTTCTTTTGATGTCTTCTAAAATAGTACATTTCAGAAACTTCAGGGAAGTGCCTTCTCCAAAGACATCGAGAAGCCTCGGTGAGTGTTGTGTATTATGGGGACTGTATCACTGGAAAACAACTTGTGAAAACTGTCCTCCAGTGAGGTTGGATTGTGCTGGTGTAAAGGAAGGATGAAGGTACAACCAAGTCTAGGTTGGAAGGAATGAGGGAAATGCTGCCTCCAACTTTAGCTCCCAAAGAAATTGCCAAGTCCAGAAGTATACCCCATCGTTCTAACTTATCAGAAAAAAAGTTTATTTATTATCTGCATATAAATTTGTATGTATATGTTACTTAACTATTCACTCTTATTCATGAAATTATCTGTAAGAATTTATAAGGCTGAACTTACATAAAATATAAAACTATACCAGGGGCTCCACACCCCTGACCAATTCCTAATTTATTTCTCTACCTTATATTACTTAGATTGTTGTCAGAAAGATATGCCATTTAATTTTATGTTCAGCATTTCATATAACAAATCAATAAACAGACATTTAGTACTAGGTAATGAGGGATTATTAGAAATAATTACATACAAAGTAATAGTATAATAAATTAGTTGGTACATATTCATTGAAAGTCTGTAATCTATTTTATGATATTTAATGAGCATGAAAAATTGAGACACTCTACACTTTATAAACCAAGTATGGGATAGATTTTCAGTAAAGAAGTAACCTAGGTATTCAAATAATTTCATAGAAATCAACATAAATTATGAGACAATAGGAAATGATAGGTAATGTAAATAGGATTACAATTGCAGAAGCTGCTGATAAGTATTTATTTGACACACATATGTTTCATTACTGAGAATTTATTGTATGGAAGTATGAGTTGGAAATTGGTGTGGTGGTGATCTAGTGTGCAATGACACTGATTAATAAAAACATAAAAATGTCAGATCTTTAATAAGTATACTTAAAAAAAATAATTTCCCATGGGGCAAGTCTTAGCAAAGTATCATGAATTTGTTAATAGAATTTCTTAGATATGATCATTTCTGTCTCTAAATTTAATAAAGAAGATGCACCAGCAACACAAAAATTTTAACTCAGAGCTGCACACCTTTCATAAAATAAAAGAATCACAGAATTATTGTACAGTAGTCTATATAATGGCTCCAAATTGAAAAAGGAGTTAGAACTGTCAGAGAAAGGACAAGTAGTAAAGCACATAGTCCAAACTTTATATATTCCACTGAAGTTTTTCACCTCAGTGTTGAAATTGATGATACAACACACCCAAGAGAGGATCAAAAGGTTTATTATTCATGTAATAGCGTCTCCCATTGGGAGCAAGGCAGAATCCCACATTGGTCAAAAACTGGCTTGAGAAACGAACACAGGGTTTTATGGTAGTAAAAGAGATGTCTTGCTGAGAGATCCTATGGCAGCCTATCAGAGACACATGGTTTGAAATCCCTTCCAACCTCAAGCAAAGCAGGTAATCAAAAATCAGTAAGTATTTGATATTTGAATGAGAACAGATTTCAAGGCCCATCATTTATCTCATTCTTCCTTTTAAAAGGGCTGTGAGTTCTTTGATTTAAAATTCCAAGAGAAGTTTGAAAATGATTTCTGTAAATACAGATGTGCTATCTGACAATGCTTGAGCTAATATAGGGAACATATACAATGATATATAATGTACTGCCCAGCGAAGTGATCAATACGTCTATATAAGTGTACTTTTTGGTATTTGCACAAAAGCAAGATCACCTAATGGCCCATTTCTCAGAACATAACCATGACTTTAAGTGATATATGACTTTATGTGTGCTTTTTGCTAAAATAAATGTGTCAGTTTCATTGTGTAATGAAACATAACCCGAGATCTACCCTCACAAGTAATTTTAAGGGAGACAGAGTTATTTGAGCTCAAGTTCACAGGAATTTTAGTTATCTTGGATAAACATAATGACAGAAGTTGTTGGAGAGACACAGCTACTCATATCATCATAGAGGAGAGGAGTTGGGAGGAGAAGTAAGAGGTCAAGGACAATGACAGAAAAGAGGGTGATGATGATGAAGATGAAAAAGATAGGGTGAGTGGAGTCCTGGATAACTTATATTCCTCAAAGACACATCCCCAGAAATCTACTGGTTCTAACTGTACACTATTTCTGGAAGTTCCTGCCCCTCTTCAAAACTGACATAAAATTATAAATTGTAAAATGATTAGGTTGTTTAAATAATTAGATCAAAGCCCTCACCTCATGATCAAAAGACAACTATTTCTGGACGTGTGTAACACTGTCCAAAACTTCCATAAAATCGTTAATTATGAAAGGATTAGGTCAAAGCACCCATGATCAAAATGACCATAATCTGGTAGTTAAGACTTTGGGGAATCACATCATCTTCAGGCCAAAGCAGGTACCAATTTCTCCGTTCATGCTGTTGGATTGTTTTGTTATTTTCTAATTTGCTAGTAGCAAATATTTTAGCAGACAGAGGTAGACACCTTGTTGTCATTTTAATAGGCATTTCCATTGTGATAATGACAAGGAATAATTTTTTTACACATACCTATTTGCTATTCTATGTCTTCCTTAGAGAAATATCCAAAGAGTCCTTTACTCACTTGCTTTAATAGTTGCTAAAAGTTTGTTTGGTTGTTTATCTATTCCCTCTGCTTGAAAGACATTATCAAAAACTCTGCTTTGCTCTTTCTAGAATGCCATGTCATGTGAGAAAAGTCTTGCCTTGGAGCACAGCTACATCAGCAGTTTTACACTAGAAGTACATTTTGTACAGTGAATCATCCAATGTTTCCACATTGATAACTATTTGGATATTGTTCAAGCATGTCTATTTTGCTTTTTATTCTTTATAAATCCACAAAAGAAGGCTATCATATACTATACTCTTTGAAGCTAATTTTAGTTTAATTGTCTGACATAATGAGGTAATGAACACACTGAGGTAATAATGAACTGAAAAAAAAAACTTTGTTGTCGCATATAAATCAGAAAACTGATGAAGAAGCAAATGCTGTCATTTCAACCAGATTTGAATGTGTCCCTTGTGAGTAGACTGGGCATTGGAAGCAGTTTAAATTTTCCTGCTCTCTCTGCCCATAGGAGTGGCATCTTCACTGTCATATAATGTAATGGAATCAAGAAATGACCATGTTCATCTGTTTATTTAACCAATGAAAGTGGTATCTAGAGTTCTAGGGAAGAAGAGAGCTTAAAATGTGCACCTGGAAAGATGCTACAACTTAGCCTTTCTTTTTTTTCTTATTAATTTTTTTTATTTTTCCATTCAAAAATTGACACTTTGCCTCCCGCTCCCTCACTAACCCTCCTCCCTCCCCCTCAATCCTTAAGAGAGGGCAGTGTACCCTGTCCTGTGGGAAGTTCAAGGCCCTCCCCCCTCCATCCTGGCCTAGGAAGGTGTGCATCCAAGTAAACTAAGGTCCCAAAATGCTAATACATGCAGAAGAGACAGGTCCCAGTGCCATTATCGATGGCTTCTCAGTCCCGGTCCAGCTGGATTTGGTGAGCTCCCATTAGTTCAGGCACACTGTCTCAGTTGGTGGACCAACCCCTCGCGGTCCTGACTTCCTTGCTCATCTTCTCCCTCCTTCTGCTCCTCAACTGGACCTTGGGAGCTCAGTCCATTGCTCTGATGTGGATGTGGGTCTCTGTCTCTATCTCCATCCATCGGATGAAATTACTATGGTGATAATCAATGTATTCATCAGTGTGACTATGGGACAAGGCCAGTTCAGGCCCCCTCTCCTCTGCTGCCCAAGGACCTAGCAGGGGACATCTCCGTGGACACCTGTACCATTCATCTGTAGGTTCTCTAGCCAACGTACTGTGCTGCATACTGGGCAAGCTTTCCCCTTCCCCTTCTACTTTCTCCCATGACCTCCACACTCCCAGGTTACCTACGAGAGCTTGTCGTTTTCTCCTTCCTATGTAAACCCAGGTATGTCTCTCTTAGGGTCTTCTTTGTATTCTAGGTTGACTGGGATTGTGTATTCTAGGTTGGGTTTTTTTTTCTTTATGCCTAAAAGCTACTTATGAGTGAGTACCTATTATATTTGTCTTTCTGGGTCTGGGTTACCTCACTCAATATGCTTTTTTTCTAGATCCATCCATTTGCAAGCAAATTTTAAGATGTCATTATGTTTTTTACCACTGTGTAGTATTTTATTGTGTAAATGTACCACATTTTCTTTATCCATTCTTCATTTGAGGGGCATCTAGGTTATTTCCAGGCTCTGGCTATTACAAATAATGCTGCTATAAACATAGTTGAGCACATGTCCTTGTGGTAAGATTGAGCATCCTTGGGATATATACCCAACAATAGTATTGTTGCATCTTGAGGTAGATTATTTCCTAATTTTCTGAGAAATCACCATACTGATTTCCAAAGTGGCTGTACAAGTTTGCACTCCCACCAGCAATAGAGGAGTGTTTCCCTTAAACCACATTCTTTCCAGCATAAGCTGTCATCAGTGTTTTGATCTTGGTCATTCTGACAGGTATAAGATGGAATCTCAGAATCAGTTTGATCTGCATTTCTCTGGTGGCTAAGAATGTTGAGCATTTCCTTAAGTGTCTTTCAGTCATTTGAGATTAGTCTATTAAGAGTTCTCTATTTAGGTCTGTACCCCATTTTTATACTTCCAATCATCATTTCTTTGCTTATCATACAAGAAAACTGCCAGCTCCTTATAGTTAAAAAAAGTGTGCTTAAAGTTTATCTTTGCAAACCAACACCAGTCATTTCAGACTGATAGAAGTAAAGACATTTAATTCATTTGTGAAATAATTTTGTTGATTAAAAATGCGTTTATTCATTCCTTCAAAATTATTTATTGATTTTTCTACTTTCTGCTATTCAACCTTTAAAAATGTGCAAGTAAATCAAGAAAAATGAGATGATATATAAATACCTTAATATAATATGTTGTTTAGAGTTGGGAATGAAGATGGGGAAATGTCTATACACATTGGGTATTGAAAACTATTCTTAATATTTTGATCCATGATTGGTCAAATTCATGGAAGGAGAAACTTTCAAATCCCAAACTTTAGAATATATTTTCTTGTTTATTGCTAAATAGCATAGAAAATGAAAGTGCATTTGGGGTGATATCCTACAAAATTAAGTATGCTTGTGATTCATAGTTTATCTGTTGAAAGATTATTGTATATGGTTTGTCATTCATGTGATGTTTTGATGATTAAATGCATTATGTGAAAATCAGAGCAATAATCAATCTGAAACTGAAAATATTTACTATTTCTTTGTGATAGGTGTATTTGAAATAATTTCTTTGTCTGTTTTGAAATACACATAACATTGCTTTTACTCCAGTCCCTCTAGGGTGCCTCAGAATACCAGAGTTTGTTCCATTTTTTTTTGAGATGATACATTATGGCTATTGGTCCTCCCCTCCCTGACCTCCTCATAGTCCAGTTCAACATATAACTAATCATTTAAAATACTGATGAATTAAATTGTACATATTATTTCAAAACCCAGATAACACTAGCAATTTTTCTACCCACTTTGTATTAGAAATAACTCAGTCCCACATACGTCATTCAATTTCAGTTTTATTCAGTTAAGAGTTACTGTATATTATCCATCATTATTCCACATTCATGAACTAAACGGGGGGAAAATACTCAATAACCGGAGGAATATGAGGGTGAGTAAAACACATGATTTCTGGACTTCAGAGACTTGATCTAAATGGGGAATCTGGCAAGGAAGCAGGTTCACAGAAATCAGTGTTATACAACACAGTGATAGCCAGTGGAGGATTTATTACCTGCTGCTGACATGTAAAATTTTTTTATCTACACTGATACATTAGTTATGACCCATAGGACAAGGATGGATTAGCCAAATAAAGGAAAGAACTGAAGGTCAAGAGCATTTCTGTGATGCACAAAGACAGATATGTGAGGGTATCATGATTTCTGGGAAAGTAGTTTAACTTAATACTTCCAAAAGGTAGTTTGAAGTAAATTGCATGGGATTAGAGAGCAAAGAATAATCTTGTATTTTTAAAAGGAATTAACTATTTATTAACTATTTAAGAAATGATGAGATGAATCTAGGATTCTAATTTTTCTATGCCGGCTGTAGAAAAATTGTTGAAATTGTAGAAAAATTGTTGAATGTATGGAGGGTTTTTAAATTTATTTTCTTTTTGTTGAGGCTAGAAGGATATACTGCTACTAAACTCTGAACACATGGGAAATACAAATGTGCATTGTCCCAAGTGTGTAAAATCTGAATTGCAGTTATACAAGAGAATGTCCTATTTTAAAAAAAAAATCATAAGGGCTAGAGATGCTAATTTCCTAATTGCTCTTGAAAGTATCTTAGGTTCAATTCCCAGCACGTAATTCTAGTTACAGAGGATCCAATTCCTTCTTATAAAGTCCATGGGCTGCTGTAGAACATGGTACACACACACACACACACACACACACACACACACACACACATGTACATATACAGGTATACATGCATACACATTAATTAGCTACATGAGTGAATAAATAAGTTTAAACTCGATGAGTTATTTAAGAAATTATTAATGCTAAGTCTGCAGCTAAACCAAAAATAATTGAGAAAAGACAGAAAAACAGAAGGCTAGATAGCATATGAATTAAATACTAAAATTCAATCCAATGAAGAGAAAGTAGATGCTTATTATTATTACATTATTACATATTTTATGTATGTCTGAATGTTTTCTAATATAATAAAACCAACGTCAAATAGAAAAGGAGAAAGCTATGATAGATTAATGCGATGATGGTAGAAGTGGTCAGAGTAGAGAACACTGTTCTGAACATCCACTTGTGGGTCTTCTTGGGCTTTGTGGTAAGGAGTTAGCTCTAGGATTTAGATTGACAAATATCTTTAGTTCCAAACATCTTCATTTATTTTTGCTCCCATACCTATGAGAGAAACGAGGCTGTTCATTGCATCTCAACAAAAGTGTATTTCATGACAGTAAGCCCCGTCTCCAGCCTATGAATCTATCTTCAGGGGACTCTGTGCCTTACTGTTTCATTTCTTATAGTAATTATGGGAAGTTGGGCTTTTGTTTGGTAGAGCATAGTGTGGAAAATAAGTACGCATGTGTCACAGTGATGTTCTCGCCATAGTGAATTGGCATTGCAGTTTTAGAAGACACCATTGCTCAGTTTGCTTCAATGGAACTGGAAAGTTTTCATAAGAAGAAACTTTATTGAGGAACATGTGACAAAATTCCCCACTTCTTGCTGGCAAGTTAAGGCATTCAACTAATAAATCAAGTATTCAAAAGAATGAACTTGTGACATAAACTTGAGATAAAGTCATGCTTAAAATGTAAACAAAAAACCCATCATTTTGAGTGAGGTAACCCAGACCCAGAAAGACAAGTATTACATGTACTCACTCATAAGTGGTTTTTAAACATAAAGCAAAGAAAACCAGCCCACAAATCACAATCCCAGACAGCCTAGATAACAATGAGGACCCTAAGAGAGACATATATCGATCTAATCTACATGGGAAGTAGAAAAAGACAAGATCTCCTGAGTAAATTGGGGGCAGGGGGACCTTGGGAGAGGGTTGAAGGGGAGGGGAGAGGCAGGGAGGGAAGCATAGAAAAATGTAGAGCTCAATAAAACTCAATAAAAAATTCAAAAAAATGTAAACAAAATGAGTCTAAGAGTTTGGAAATACACTACATGTTGTTTCTCTGAAAAGGACTAAACCCACTAACATATTACAAAAGACAATGATTCCAAGAAAAAGAGAGGATGCTCCTGCCATTCTAGATACTGAAAACTATAGCTGCTAAGCTCTCTTACAACATTTTTAAAAATTAAACTTATT
The DNA here is from genome assembly GCA_004026605.1 of Ondatra zibethicus. NCBI lineage: Eukaryota > Metazoa > Chordata > Mammalia > Rodentia > Cricetidae > Ondatra > Ondatra zibethicus. The sequence goes on from PVIU01019811.1 coordinate 31,842, forward strand.
GTTATAGATAAATGCATTAAGAATTGCCATTAATTCATTGTTTGCACGAGACTAAGATTCTATAAAGAAAATAGAGTTGCAAAAATGATGGTAATTTTAAGTAAAGTTAATAACATTAAAATAAGCGTCATGCACTAGATAATGTTCTCATTTAAATGCACTCAACTTACTTTCACTTTAAAATGATACTTTTTATTTCATTCTGTTCTCTTTCATTTAACTTATACTTTTCCTCACAGATTACAGTTTCTGAATATTTTGAAGAATAGAACTGACTTTAAATTACAAATAAGCAAGTTTTCTTAAAATTCTAAATGTATATATTCCTAATTAAAGTACAAATTATAAAGGTCATATGAACTCAAAAATAATAAAAATGGCATTGGGTCACACCATTAGGAAAAAGCCACAGGGTTCTCTTGGTTGGGGCCAAAGTTTTTGGTGACTTTGAGGATTCATGATTGAAGAGAAAGCAGAGGATTCAGACTGTGCCAGAGGGTTTTTTGGAAATAATTTTGAAACATAGAATATACTATTAGTATTTATAGTGAAGGCTAAGTTTGCCTGACTAATTTTATTTTCTATGTATAATTAAGATAAAATAGTGAATTAAAGACAAATAAGATACCTGAAAGAAATTCAATATAGAACCTAAGACACAGACAGCCATAAATGCTCCTCGTCTTTTGGGTTTCAAAAAAATGAAAATAGAGTTGCAAATGAACAAGTAGATGGATATCAAATGGTTAATCATGTCAACTCTACCACTGTTTATGCATGCAGATATGTTACACATATTTGTATATACAAAGAGATATGTCAACATAACTTTAATTATTAAAATAAAATGTAAGATGCTGAATAATTAGTTTTTAAAAGATAGACATTGAAATGCCCCAAGTCAGGAAATATATGACTTTCAATATTCTTTTAACACAAGAGGGATTCCAATAGTGTCAAATGACATAGCAAGATTTAAAAAATGTTATCAGTATCATGAGCAATTTTGTGTGTAATGCATATTATAATCTTTTCATTATCTCAGAAAATAAAATCAATTAGGCACCATTTTCTTTTAATGCAAATGCTACAACAAGTACGTCAAATATGTTTGTAGAGTGCATAATTATGTAATTGTCACTATCTATGAGAGGCTTTACAAAGCTATTGTAATATAATTTAGTTCCATGATGTCTTCTTAGTTCTGTATGAGTAAATTCTGTTCCTTTCCCAAATGATATTGTTAAGAAAAAATTTTTATGTTATAAAGTTTTTTATTGTAAAATATTGCTATGTGTAGAGAACATGAAATCAAACAGAAATAATATCACTGAAGTATGTATCGCATATGCATCAATATGCTGCCCTGGTTTGCATGACCAACTCCTTCATGCCACACTTTAGTAACCATGAGCCTTTGAGCCTAAAGGACTAATTGCAGTTTATCAAAAATGTCACAGAGGCAAAACTTCAGTAAATCAAGTCTAGGTCCGTGGGTGGGTTATAACACCCTCCTCGTCCTCTTAACCAACTATTGGCTTCCACTTTCAGCCAGGAAAAGTTACAAATGGCCCCTTGACTATCTGTGGCTGTAGAAAAATGGTTCAAAGACCAGATGATCCTGTTTTACAACTGTTGCCATGAAGATTAAAACCCCTACTTCCAGCAATGTACAATTTCATGCTATTTCAGGGCGTCTGACCCTGAACTGAACTTCTTCATCCTGTTCAATCTGAATTTATAAGAGCTAGTGACAGTCAGCCGCACATAATGAATAAAAGTAATGGAGAGACAGCTGTTTGCTTTCACAACCAGGCTATTGATAATGAGACAGGAAAAGCTGTGGCATGTTGGATTCAAAAGGAAGTGGGCCTTAATATTTGCAGAGGGAAAGATCCTTGTTTCTTGCTGATTTGAGTCAATTGCTGGCAATTGAACCAGGAGTCAGATTGGGGACCCTTTTCTTTGCAATGCTGAAAGGCATGTGACCCATGACCAATTTTGAGTAGCTGATTGTCTTTTGCTAAACATTAGAGGCTGTATTGTGCTATTCATCTACTTATGTATGACACCATTTGATATACATAGGAACGTCAGAAAAAGTAAAATTGCAGCTTTCAAATGCAACGCCGTCACTATTATTCCCTTGAGAGAATACACTTTGAACTACTGTTCTACTTACTATATTGATCGCTTTGTGTTTGAAACTGGAGTATCACAGATTAGAAAATTACGTAGTACATAGGACATTTGTACATTTGTAGCTTATGTTCATTCTTTTCTGAGTAAAATTTTCAATATGCTTATATGTTATATACTGGATATTCAACAAAATGTCTCATTTCAGTAAACTACCACAAAGGCAAACCTCAAGTGACAAATTTCACTGAATTTTGTAGCTGTAGAATATGTAAAATGCAGTATTTAATTTTGGGAAAGAGAGAGATATTTAACATGATAAAAACAACAGCAACAACAAAAAAGACTTCATTTTTGAAAGTTCAGATGCATGCAGCAACTCCCTTTGATGTTTGGAAATGCAAAGACCTCCTTCCACAGTATTTCCAAAACTGAAATCTTCCAGTTCAAAGGAATTTTGAAGCTGAATTCATTTAAATATAAGGAGTGAGAGGCCAAAGTAAAACTGTTGTGTCTGAAGACTATGAACCAAATATTCTGTCTCCGTGATAAACCAGAATTGTCCTGCCTGATGACTGAAAACATTCACAGTTTGCCGCTGGTACAGTCCAAAGAGGGTCCCAACCCTGAGAGGAAGAGTGGACAAAAACTCCCATGCCTAATCAAGAAGCTATCTCCAAGAGACATCCACTTGAAAAGAAAAACTAGTTTTTTTTCCCCCAACAGATTCTCACTGGGTATACAAAGCACCTAAGAGCAGACCTCATACCCAGCAATAGAAAGTCAACACAAAACTAACTCAATGGTAGTTTTCCAGAATTTTTTTTGTCTCATATTGCTTTGTTTGGGATTTATTTAACCTTACTGATAAATATACTATTATTTATATTACTGGTAATATAAATATACTAATATTTATATTATATTATATTATTACTATATATTATTAGAATGAAGAGGTCATAAGTTGAGAGAAAGAGTGGCAAGTCACAAGAAGAGTTGCTGGGGTAGAAAGTGGGCTGGAAATAATGGAATACAGTATTGATGTATAGATCCTCAAAAAAAAGAAATGTTTTTAAAAATACTTGTTTTGTAGTTTATAGTGATTAGCTCAAGAGAAAATTCTCTTGATCTGAACAGAACCAATCACTATCTTGTAATAATTGTCAATGGTGCCAGCCCTTCTCTTACTATAGAGTAATAAATGATAAAGATACTTAAGGTCATGTTCAACTTCCTTAGCAATCAGGGAAATGCAGATCAAAACAACTTTGAGATACCATTTTACACCTGTCAGAATGGCCAAAATCAAAAACACCAATGATGCCCTATGCTGGAGAGGATGTGGAGTAAGGGGAACTCTCATCCATTGCTGGTGGGAATGCAAACTTGTGCAACCACTTTGGAAATCAGTGTGGCGGTTTCTCAGGAAATTGGGAATCAACCTACCTCAGGATCCAGCAATACCACTCTTGGGAATATACCCAAGAGAAGTCCAATCATACTACAAAAGCATTTGTG
>PVIU01019812.1:0-35494 GCA_004026605.1 Ondatra zibethicus
AAAAAAAAAGAAAAAAGAAAAAAAAAAGAAAACTTTGTTGGTGTAGGAATAATTTTCAAGAATGTAAGTAAAAGTTTGCATACCAAACAGCACTCCTCACCTACAACCCAGATCCCCAACAAACATATCCAGGGACTGCAGACAAACTCACTATTTACAAGGTAATTTAGACTGACAAATGGTTCGATGTTTACCACTAAACTGACAACAGTAATAACCATCAACTCTTTATATATTTGACTGTTCTTGTGGTTTAAAGAGTTGTTGCTACCCTTGTCTATTGGTTGTTGCTTATTTCTTTGTCTTCCATTATTCTTTTGTTGTTGTTTTGATTCAGGCTACTATAAAAAAAATACCATAAACCTGATAGTTTATATAGCAGAAATGTATTTCCAAGAGTCCTGGGGCATGAGCAAGAACAATGTGTTGACTGTTTAGGTTCCCATTGGATTTCCTCTTCACCATTTCTAGATATATGCTTTTTGGTATAGTGTTTCAAAGGAACGAGACAGAGACAGAATATCTCACAAATGCCCCTTCTTATAAGGTTACAAATCTCATTCATGAGCTCTTCAGTATCTGCTCCACTCCTAAAGGCCTGACTTTCAAATGAAAACTCATATTGGGCATGAAACTCACTTGGACACATGACTATTGGGAAGTAATTATTCATTCCATAGTAACCTTGGGCTAAATAACGAGCCAGTAGGTGTTCAGCATCTGGTCAACCCTCTTGTGGGATGACTAATATCAATGACTGAGTTGTGAACTCATAAAAATATGGTTGATAGCAGTTAGTCAATGTTAAAAGCCATGGCTACCACAGGAACTTGGGGAACTTGGGTATGCCTTGGTGATAGATCATGTGCTCAGTATACACAAATCTCTGTAGCCAATAAAAAAATTACTTCAGCTAATGATCCAAAAGGTAAATAATAGACAAAGAGACAACCCCTCTTCATTTTCTAAGTAACAATCCATGCCAATTTTATCTTAAAAGTATTTTCTTTGTCCATTCTCTTTTTATTACTGACTTCCCTAAGTAAGGCTAGCATCTGGCATCAGTCATGCACCATCCTGCTCTGCATCAAATCCCTATCCAAACACTTACCAGAGTGAGCCGAATTATAAAGATTCTTCCCGTATCCTTTCCCACTCAAATCCCTCAGCAGCTTGTCTCTGGCCCTGTCTTCCTAGTCAGGCTCAATTCTCCTACCTGAGTCACTACCACTTACATTGAATAGTCTAGCAACCTGAGTGATGCTGTCGTGACCACAGTTAGCTTTGTTGGCCCTTTAATTTCTTACTTTTGGTGTGTTCTTGTGTGTGTTTATGAGAGCATATGAAAAAATATAAGAAAAAGGAAGAAAAAGAATGAATAAAAGCCCCCAAGAAGACGATGCAGTGTCAGTGAATCATACCAGAGTAAAGTGTGGGTACAATCTACAACACGAAAAGTGGGAAAAGAAGCTGAAGGTGAACCTATAGAAGAAAATGAGGGACCAGAGAGGTTACTAGGTGCTGTGTATAAACAACTTTAAATGATGGGAAACCATGGGAACATGGATGTGGCACAATTTGATTTGTGTTTTGGATCTCTTTGGTACCAATGCAGAAAAAGGATGAATTCAGTGAACAAAGTGTGGAAGCAGAGAGACCCAGGATGAAGGTTGCATAGGACAAAACAGAGGAAAAACACCTGGAGACAGAAAGAGAGATGGATAGCCTGAGAATAGAAGTAGTTGGCAAAAGGATGGATATAGGCAAATAAATACGTGGAGTCTGAAGTAGATTATGATTGTTGAAGCAGGTTAGGTTAGAGTATATTGAGAACAGCAGTGAGGGCTTGCTTTGGTTTTAGATTTTTTTTTTAATTTTATTTTATGTGTACGGATAGTGTGCCTGCATGTATGACTGTGCATCCTTTGTAGGCCTTTTGCCTACAGAGTCCAGAAATCAGTGCCTGACACCTGAGAATTAGAGTTATACACAACTGTGAGATGCCATGTGGACGCAGGGGACTGAACCTGGTTCTTTGGCAAGAGCAGCAAGTGTTCTTAACCTCTGAGGCATCTCTATTGCCGCAACCTCTCTCTCTCTCTCTCTCTCTCTCTCTCTCTCTCTCTCTCTCTCTCTCTCTCTGTGTGTGTGTGTGTGTGTGTGTGTGTGTGTGTGTGTGTGTGTGTGTGTGTGTATGTGTGTGTCTCTTTCGGCATGGCCACATGTTTTACTTAGTCTCTCTTCCTTCATTCATCAAAGATATATCGAAAATCACTAGTTCTGAGATTTAAATGAAGCAGACCCCACAAAATAATCAAAGAAGTGGCACCCAAAAAGACCATATGCCAGGTGGAAAGGGGTGCATACTGTAGGAAAGGCACAGGTGAAAATGTGTGATGTCAGAGCTGGAGCAATACCTAGTTGGTGCAGAGAACTTGCAACTATTCCAAAGGACCTACATTTGGTTCCCAGAACCCACTTCAGGTTCAAACTTCTCACAGTCACCTGTAACTCCAGTCCCAAGAGAATCTGACCCCCTCTACTGGCTTCTACAGGTACATGCACACATGCACACACACACACACACACACACACACACACACACACACACAAAGCAAACCTTTAAGGAAATGCGTGTTGTCCAGTGGATGAGATCCTTTCAGTTGTGGGTTAATGAGGAATGAAGGGTAAAATGACATTGGAGCAAGCCCTTGAAACTTACACCAGATCCACGCATGGGGAGATTGGCCTGCAGAAGTTCTGGGCAGAGAGAAAAGCACAGATGGCTGTTGTCATGGGCTCTAGGAAAGGAAATGATCTCTTACATTGCAGTTTGGCCCAAGGAAGAGAGAGGATGGGACATAGTAAGGGATTGAGCCAAATGACATCACTACGATTGCTTGATGGCCTGGCCATGAGATGCAAGATAGAATCTCCAATATGCATTCTGGGCACATGGTTAGATTTATAAAACGAGAAGGAGAAGGCATTTTGGAATCTCTGGAGACTAATGGTCTTGGATATGTAGTGGTGGCTGTAGCTAAGATATGTCTCCTTCACGCAGAAGCATGGCTGTTGTACAGAGAATGAACCTTACCTGGAGATAAGGATTCACTTTTGAATCTCAGAAGAGCTTAATGTTACATAAAAACCAGTTAGGAAACTACCGTTTGTCTTCTCACTGAATAATTTTCAAAAGTTATATTCCTTTAGGTTTTTTTTCCTGGGAAGGGGGTATAGTTTACTTTTACATAGTATTAGAAGGAGGAAAAGGAGGTGCTCTCCAATTGAAAGTCCCTCTTACGTCCAACTAAATGAGTCTTTTCCATCTCCAAATGTGCCCCCCTTTCATTGCATAGAGGTTTTTCTCTGTAAAAGTGGTGTTATCTTCTTCGTTCCTTTGTACTGCCTTTCCTCCCAACTGCAGAAAAATTGAGAGGCTTACCTTGGTGCTAATTATGTGACCCTACTATTCAGCTGGCCAATATTGCTTTCAATATTTTTGGAACAGATAAAGGGTCACAATGGGTTCTACTTAAAGTTCCTGATTCATGACCCAAGCACACCCGCTTTCACCTTACCCTTTGCCTTTGCTATGGTTTTTGGTTGGTGATTCAGTATTTTAGACTATCCTGTCATAACTGATTCATTTCAGCAAAATACAACCTGATATGAATGTATGCTTAAACACCCAATGCCTCATCTTTCCCCATCAAACGTGTGTCCCTGTGGCACTTGTATTTAGGCATAAGAGAAATTTGCAGAATAATCTGTGGCCAAGTAAAGCCCAGCACATCTGAACTATCTGAGTATATATTTTCAGCTGATCATGTTAGACTTCTCAGACTTCCTTCACCTTTAATGAATGAACAATACGACAAATGACTTGTAAATGTGTTCTTTAATGAATGAACAATACTACAAATAACTTGTAAATGTGTTCTTTTACTGCCCATTAATTGCTTTACAATGTATGCCTTCTCTCTGGTATAACCTTGAGGTAACCTGACTAATAATTTGAGAAAAATGGGTGATTGCAAGACTGTAATCCCACCTGTGCTTTCTAACTCTAGGGATGAATTTTAAAGCAGCATTGCCCGTGTGTTTTCTCTGATGATTTCATGCCTCACAGAGGAAAGGGGATGAAAATATAATGCACTCTTATTGCTCTTGCCTTTTCTTTTCTGTTTCCCTGAATTTCTTTTTGAAAAATGCTGAAGCATATATTGAAACAGGGAACTCTGTACAGGAATATCAGTTACGAGTTGGAACAGTGCACTTTTGAGAGACCAGAACAAGAGTTATGTGTCAAAAGAACCCCCTATTTTGTGAGTGAGGAAACCAGGGTGAGGCACAGCACAGCCAGCCCACTTGAATTATGCAAGAGATGGAGCTGGGTTGGCGCCTGCCCTTGTAGGTTTTACCTAAGGCTTCCATCAGCACAGCTGGGATGCTACCATGAGGACAACCCTTGTGTGCTCCATTGGAAACTAAAGCATCCATCCGTCTTTTCTTCGGACAGGCCTAGTGTTTAAAGGTCGAGAACCAATTCAAGTTGCTATAACTCTGGTGTTTCAGATTGCATCGCAACAGTTCTGTTTCCCAAGTAATGATTTTCTTATTTTGACTTTTACTCCCTCTCTTTGTAAATTTGGGGGAAGTATATATTACGTTGCCTTGTTGGGCCTTTATTATCCATCAACAATGGCATAGACCCAAAGGCATCAAATTAAAAATACTGACTTTTCTACTAGGCTAATAAAATGATAGTGAGTGAGTTAACAAATGTTTTTTATTTTATAATATGTACAACAGTGCCTGCCAGGAAAATCCCTGTAAATACAAGGTAATAAAAGCATTTTAAAATATGAAAATTAGAAGAACATGTTCTGCATAAGGAAAGGTCAGCCAGACTCTCTCCATGATAATAGAAAGCCACTTATGCTTGGTTATCAATAGAAAAATATGTAAGTTGATAGGCTCTCTTTCTCCAATAGCAAATATAATGTCCTTCAGAGCAATAATTCCTCAAGGGAGATGGAATAACTGAATTACTGATTTCTCAGTTTCTGAGCAGCAGCAATTAGATAACTTGAATCTGATGGCTATAATCCTCAAGGTTGGATCTGATTAATAAAGCGAATGATAGCCTGCTGATTCTAAAATAAAAAGCTAAATAAGTATGTGCTGCCATTTTCAGCAATAAAGTAATAAGCCGTTTGCAGAAAATGTGATTGGCATAAACAATGTCGAAACTAATGTCAAATATATTCAAGAAGAAAGCTATTGCTGTCAAATTTACGGAAACAAGATGGCACTTCCTCAGATGACAGACAATGCAAAGCTCCCACAATGGGTTGACAGATATGCTTACAAGTCGTTAAATTGTGTACCTAATTCCTTAATAGTGGATTTATTTAATCCAAGCATGATCATTTCTGCCAATTACTTTTATCAACCTTTATGAGATACACCAGGAAATATTTGCAGACCTATATTGCCTAAGTCGTATGCACAACAAGAGGCTGACACAGCTCTGCGAAGCGCTAAAGGCAAAGACTTGAGCGGAGCATCTTGAGATACCGCCAAATGCTTCTTTGGCTAGCAAATGCCTGGGATAATAATAGATGGGTACAAAAGGAAGTCCAAGGAGGTTATTAAATTATACTACCAAGATATAAATCTCTTGTATGGCATTCTTTGACTAGGTCTATACATTTTCCAGAAGAATCACAACACAACGCTCCCTATGTGGGTGAGCATGTTGGAAACACACTGTCTATTAGGAGTTGCAAACTCAGAAGCCCTCGGGAGCAAAGTAGATAATTCAGGTGAGTGGAGTGGTCTGTGGAGACCGGCAAATAGGAGAGCATTTGCCAGGAAAGTCTGCTGAGGGAGGCAATTACCACAGTGCCAGAACTAAAGCCCAGGACTGCCAGGGATGGATTTTCTCACCTCAAGAGGTGGCAAAATTAGAATCTTCAGTGATTGCAACTAAATAATTCAAAATAACAATTATGGTGCTGTAGACATGATTCAGAGAGGGGCCACCTGTCGGCCAACTCTGCACCAAATGATGATGTAACCAGGCACTCTATGCATTCTACGCAGCCTTTTCCACAGATGACAGTTAAACAAATTATAGCCAAAACTATTGTGGAATTAATTTATTAAATGCTAAGAATCTCAGGCTTTATAGAGTGTACTTGGGACTTCTAGAAGAGAAAAAAATGTATTTGGTGCAGCGATCAATTCAGGTGTCTCTGGCTACTCCTTGGTTCTCACTTCCTTTACCTGTAAAATTGTAATAATTATATCTACTGGAGCTGGGGGTGACTGAGTTAGTGAAGTGATGGCTGTGTAAATGGGAGAACCTGCATTCAGATCCTAGGCACGTATTGAAAAAGCCAGACACAGCAGGACACAGCTATAACCCCAGCTACAATGATAGGCAGATATCTGGAGCTCATTGACCAGCCTGCCTAGCTAATTGATGTCCCCCAGGTTCAGTGAGAGATCCTGTCTCAAACAAAGACTGAGATAGCTAAAGAAGACATCTGATATTAACCTCTAGATTCACACACGCTCATGCACACACACACACACACACACCCATGCAAATACACACACATACACTCTCTCACACACACGTGCACACATACAACACAATTATTCTATCCGCCTCATGGATTGCTGTGAGGATCAGATGAGTATGTGCTACACACACACACACCCATGCAAATACACACACCCATAACTCTCTCACACACACTCACATACATGTGCACACATGCACACATGCAACACAAACAATTATACTATCCACCTTATGGATTGCTGGGAGGATTAGGTGAGTATGTGCTCTACAGTAGGGTACTCAATAACTCTCATCTCTTACTGCTAGTATGAATGTAATGTGTATTCCTTCAATGTTAATGGAAGGTAACGCTTTCAGAACATGGCACTCGGTGCAGTAGCCCTGAGAAAGCAGATGTTGGAATAAGACTGCACTATAAAGACAAGTATCTGCTTTAGATACTTAGAAGCAAAGAGGGTTTCGAATCAGTCCTACTTTGGACAACAAGGTAATTATTGTGGTAGGCAGGCTGGCTTGGCATGCAGTCATTAGATGTGATCTGGTAATGAGCAAGTATGGGTTTGGAAAGGAGGCCTCTCAGCTTTCTTTGAATTGTTGGAAAGAGATCTTTTAACTGCATTCTGCCTTCTCTAAGAGAGACAGATGCGGGCAGGCTCCTTCCACATAGATGCAGAACAGAACGAATAGCCCTGGCTGCATTTATTCCCCAGCCATGCTTCATAGCAATAGCCCCTGGCCCCTGTGTTCAAGCATTGCTTTTAAACCCAGAGAAACCTTCCAGGCCACTTTTCCAGCTATATGATGGTGCACAGGGGGTCAAAGAGTTGTGCACAGCACTTTTATTGAATCTCACAACTTGCACATTCATATAAATCAGAAGTCTGTAAATTGAACCTCAGAGGCTGACCTACAGTCTGTTTTGATAAGCCTTGGTTTTACATTCTAAAGAGCTCCCCAAAAGGAAGAAGGAGAATAGGAAACAATGACCACACATAGTCCCAAAAGCCAACAATATTTACACTCTGACCCAATCCAAGAAATGCTTCTGATCCAGAAAGTAGTTCATTGTCATTTTCTTCTACAACAAAGTTAAAAGGGAAGAGAAACATTGGTTCCCACTGAGAACTCACTAGAAGTATGATGTGATTTAGAGATGAATCACCATTCTTTTTTGGAGTTTGTGCTTCATAATATACTCTTTTAAACCAAGAGACTAAAAAAATGCCTAGACTTTTTTTTTTTGCTTCTTTTGTTTCTTAAATGTAACATATGGTGTGTACTGGTGACGTAAAGAAAACTCAGTTGCCCAAGTAAGACACTTTAGTTTTCATGGTACATGCCAACTTGTCACCAGGATGCCTGGTTCTTGCTTGGGTGTAAAATTATGGCACAAATACATTTCATTGTTCACAATTTAACAGCCAATCAAGGCGCAGCTTCATCTTCACAATTTCACTGTGTCTTTACAATTGAGAAGAATAGTGGTTATAATGGGTACCATTTATAGCTATTGTGTCCCTGTGAGATGAATGTGGACACAGTGCTGAAGCTGGTCAAGTTATAGAAATGTCTGTGGCCAAAGCCATTATGGAAAGAATAATGAAACCTCACAGGATATAAAGATTTTCTATAACTACCCTCACTGGATTCCCCTTCACCCACAAAACCTGTTGTCTCCATAGAAGACTTTCTGCCACAGAATACTTCTTATTTCACCATTTGCACAGCCAAGAAACTGAGTCTGGGAAGAAAACACACACATGTAGGTCTTTCCTGTACAAAGTGGAATGGTTTGGCTTGTACTAATTAATTTGGGCTTTGAGTACAAATTTCAAAGTATTTTAACTTTGCCAAACATGGTGGTCCACATCTGAAATCCCAGCATGGAAAGGCTGAGGTGGGAGGACTGGAGCTAGCCTGGGCTACAAAATGAGGCTAGTCAAGCACCACAATAAGCACAACTTAAGAATTTCTGTGATTACATCTTTATGTATTGTGCTTCTTATTGTAGTGAAACCCCAGCATTTTGAATGTGCTTTTGGCTTCCTAATAAAATTACCTGTGTATACATTTGTAAATAGTTAGGTGCTTTAGCCACCTACCACTTGAATTCCTTAGGATGCGTTTTCAAAACATGTTTCCAAAGATTAAAAACCATGGCTCAGAGAGCCTTTAAATCCATTCTATGCAAATTGAAGGAAAACATCAAATAAGTTCCTGATATTTCTTCTGTCATTTTACTCCATATCATACAGGTATTGAAGTTTTTCTCCCACCCACCAAGGGCAATATGAAATGTCAATCATTAAAATGGGCATAACATTAGAAGAGAGCTTTTTTTATACCTTTGGAAGAGGAAAAATAATTTTAGCTTTACATGTTAGGAAGAATTCCATCTCTGAATTGTTAAGTTTCCCTCCCAAAAATCACCCGTTCTCACATTAGAACATCAAATCCTTTCACAGCTGCCACCTGTCTGCAATTCAATTTCCTTCAGGCCAAGTCCACTTCTCTCCCTAAGTTAACTGCATGTCTTCAAAAATTACAATCAAGCTATGATAATTAATTCGAGTTTATTTTCCTTTCTGTTCCTTCCTCCTTTACATTTTTTTGGTGTAAATTGAAGCTTAGGCTTAGGATATTAGATTTATAGTGCATCCCTTTTTCCTTCTATTGAAACTTGCTCTCTCTCTCTCCCTCCCCCTTTTCACTACATCTCCCCTCCCTTTCTCTGCTCCCTAAGACTATGACATTGGAGAGATGCATTTGAGATTACCTAACCCATCATTCCTGAATTAAATAATTCAACATACCATCATTGATTAAGTTTTGGTTAATTTAAATGCTCTGTTAATTCACTAGTATGGGATTTTTCCAGCTTCTTTATAAAGGCATTTAGTGCTATGAACTTTCCTCTTAACACCACTTTCTTTGTGTCCCTTAAATTTGGGTATGTTGTGTGGTCATTTTCATTGAATTTTAGAAAGTATTTAATTTCTTCCTTTATTTCTTCCCTGATCCATTGATGATTCAGGTGAGCATTGTTTAATTTCCATGTGTTTGTGGGCTTTCCGCAATTGGTGTTACTGTTGAAATCTAGTTTTAAGCCATGGTGCTCTGAGAAGATACATGGGGTTATTCCAATTTTTTTTTGTATCTGTTGAGGTTTGTTTTGTTACCAAGTATGTGCTCAATTTTTGAGAGGGTTCCATGAGGTGCTGAGAAGAAGGTATATTCTTTTATGTTTGGATGGAATATTCTATAGATATCTGTTAAGTCCATTTGAGTCATAACATCTGTTAGTTCCCTTATTTCTCTGTTAATTTTTTGTCTGACTGATCGCTCCAGTGGTGAGAGTAGAGTGTTATTTGGTGTGTGGCAATGGTCTGTATTTTGTCAATTATATCTTAAATAAATGCTGATTGGCCAGTAGCCAGGCAGGAAGTATAGGTGGGACAACAAGACAGGAAGTAGAGGCAGGTCAATGAGAATAGGAGAATTCTGGGAAAAGGAAGTCCTTTTCTGCAGTCCTGGCCCAGCCACAGAAGAAGCAAGATGTGACTGCCTCGCTGAAAAAGGTACTGAGCCATGTAGCTAACACAGATAAGAATAATGGGCTAAGATAAGTTATGAGAGTTAATAAGAAGCCTCAGCTAATTGGCCAATCAGTTTATAACTAATGTAGAGCTCTGTGTGATTTCTTTGTGACTTAATGACTATGGAAACCAGGCTGGACAGAAACACAGACAACAGTTATTCACTAGAAATTTTCTAACCGCATACTTTAAACTCAATGTCTATAGGAACTAGGCTAACAATTCAAATTAACAGAAGATAAATAGTGGAGTTGAGGGAGGGTGGAAAGTAGACCCTGTTTCCTTCCGATGCTTAATCCCTTCTTTTCCCCTCAGAGACTGGATTTCTGGATTCTTATGTGAAATTGATTGATAAACAAAACAGAATTTTGAACACAACCAAAATAAAATTCTGCTACAGTCCAACACCAACTGGTTTGCAAGCTTTGCCTAGATAAAGAAAACAAAACTGCTCTCCCTGGCTATATAAAGAGGGTAGAAAGACACAAATAAAGGAAAAGACCTCAGGAAACATGTGACAAATGACAAAACCTCTGGAAAGCTTCTTCAAAAATGGTCTGATTTGTAGCAGGCTTTCTCTCGGGCCACCAAACAACTCCCAAATCATGGCACCAATACTCCTTATTAGTTATAAATGCTTGTCCCACTAGCAAATTTAAATGTAATTTAACCAGCTCCCCTTCACCTACTTTATTTACATTTTGCCTTTGGGCTTCAAACCTTTCTTTCACTCTGTAGGTCCTACTCTGGCTGGGCCCAGGGGACTCCCTCTTCTTCTCCCTTGTTCTCTTCTTTCTTCTCTCCTCCCTCCTTTGAGCCTAGTCCTTCATTATGCTTATTCTCGCTGCCAGCCCTGCCTGTCCCCCTACTGTTCAGCTATTGGCCATTAAGCTTTTTATTAGACCAATCAGATGCCTCAGGCAGGCAAGGTAGAACAGCAACACATCTTTATATAATTTTAAAAAAATGCAGCATAAAAAAATGTAATACACCTTTACATAGTTAAATTCCACAACCGTGATTTTCCCTGATCCTGACACCATCACAAAGTACAAATTATCAACCTGAAGTAGCCACCAAAATGTTGTCCTGTCTGCAAAGATTTATACCCCCACACCAAAAAAAAAAGAATCATATCAACATACATTAATAAAAACCATCACCTATCTGAAAACATTCATTAACTAAATGGATTTTCATTGTGGTTTAGATAAATATCCATATCCTGCAGGGTATGGTAGTACAAACCCATAGTCCCATTACTTGGGAGGAGGAGGATCAGATATTCCTGGCTAACCACCAGTTTGAGACTAGCCTAGGCTACTGAGACTCTGAACTTTTTTTAAGTTCTTTAATCCTTTATACATTTTTTGATCCAGATCCTACCTGCTTATTTCCTACTTTTACCTGTTTACATAATGAACACTGCTCTTGGAGTGCAGACCAGATTGTCTATGCTACTGCACTGCAGGAGAAGCCTTTTGCCGCATGCTATGCTTGTAGGGCCAGTTCTAGTGTAGCCCTCCCTTAAGACCTCCATTCTTTGCCTTGATTCAAAAACTAAAAGTCGTGATCTCGGGGGAGACTTCACTGATCCACAGAATGTAGGTTCTCTGCATAATTTCTGTTTTCTACATGTTTAATGGTTAATTAAACTTTACTAACAAACAAATTTATTTATTAGTGTGCATTTGTATACATGTATTTGTATGCTTCCTGGTAGCTTTGCTTTCTACTTTCTGAGACTGAGATGAATTTTTCACTGTGCACATGTGAGCCAATTGCAGCAGACCCTTGAGAAGGAAGCTCAGCTGTAGAGTTCGATGCAGTGATGCAGTTGGGGGCTTAATTCTGAAGCAATATGGAGACAGAAGTTTCCATTTTTAAACTCCCTCACATCTGGTTTCCTTTCTCCAATTTTCATTGATGACATTTATGTTGACATGAAATTATCTCAATAAAGTTTCTAATCCTGACACTCTGCCTATCTCACTCCCATCTTTGCTAAAACAGCTTAATCTCCTTGCATCTCTTCCAGTAAAATAAAATTCCAGCCACATTCAAAGTTCCATTCACAATGAGCTCCAAGTACCAAATGCACTCAGATATTTCTGATGAAACCAATGCATACCTGCACAGTTATTTTAAGGAAAACAGTTGGCGTTTACAAATGTTTGTAAATAAAATGAAATAAAGTAATGCCTATGAACAACTCAAATTAATCCTGCTCTTTAGTTCGTAATCAACACTTGGAAGTTCTCTATTCAGTCACACCTTTCAGGGCCATCTTTTCCTTCCTTCCTTCTTTCATTTCTTTCTCTCTCTCTCTTCTCTTTTTATATATATCTCTTCTCTCTCTCTCTCTTTTTCTCTTTCTTTCTTTACTGTTGTCCTGGTTTTCTTGTATCAATGATCAAACCCAGGGTCTACTACATGCTAGGCAAGTACTCTACCATTGAGCTACCTCTCCAACCCTACCTTTAACTTCTTATGTCTAGTCGTGAATCCTACCTTTCAATGTGGCTCCAGAAAGCTGTTTTGGAAGTAGTCACATCATTCCGTCCTCAAACACGAGTGCTGTGTAAAACAGTGTCTCATGCCCATCCTTTCTTCCCAGCTCCACCATGTATCACTTCTACTTCTGTCCTTCCCCACAGTCAACCTAAACACTGCATAGTGAGAGAATCTTTGAGATAGAAGATTCATTTCTCTACATTCATCAGACCCCGTGTTTCCTCATAGAAACATCAAATTTGTAATCCATTTATATTTATAGAATGTTTTTTAAAGCCTTTCTTTATTGCTCAGAAATGTTTCTTGTACAGCACTGCCAGCTCTTGGTATAAGTCAACCTGTGTTAACCTGTGTTCACCACAAATGCTCCTTCACACAGCATCTTTCTGCTCACTTGCATTCTCAGAAGTTCCCATATCTTGGCTGATATTTCTTTATTCACAATTCTTCCTTTCCTTATCTTCATTTTCGTTCTGCATTATATTTATTTGAGAGTGTATCTCTGCTTACTTGGTAAATCACAATCCCATCTAAAGGAGAGACTGACTACTTCACCTTCCTATGCCTTGGACTATGCTTAAACAATAGTCTATTTTTTCTAGACTTGGGTGAGTTAGTTTTTTAAAAAAGCTTTAACATATTTGAATGCAATATCAGGTGAGACATGGTATCAATCGTCATAGCACTTCTACATTCTCCTACTGAGGATTTCTTTTCAGTCAGAAAAAAAACAACATGATGAGAAATAGTGCTGGGTGTCAAAGTGGTGTATTCCCACCTGAATGGGAATTAATGTTACATGATGCACAACTGCATGTAGATTTGACTAGGACTTGAAGTCGTACACCCCGTTTCTCTAGTCAGTCAGTAGAAGAGTGTTCAGACACCAGAGGAGAATTATACCTCATCGTGTATCCCTCTAGGGGAAGTGATTATAGGAGACAAGGATGTGTTTGTGGATGCAGGACACAAAGAGCAAATTTTTCACTCCCTAATGTAAACAGGTTCATTCCCCGTATAGTATTTCCCATGGGAGCTCCCTAAATATTTTAACAAGAAGACCGAGGACAGAAAATCCACCACTGGCTTCCTGTGCCTAGCCACAGATAAAAAATTGATTACACTTGTGTAGGTTTGAGAAGTTTCCAGGTAACGATTGTTTTCTTATTTATTTATTGTTATTCTGAACTACAGCGAGGCATTGAAACGGTAAACCAATGGAATGCTACCCACATTTTAATGAAAGACCTTAGTCAATCAATATGCTTTATCTCTTCATTCACAGATGACCATGGGTTTGAGCATATAGAAAATCAAGTTTATGTATTCAAGTATATATTGTTATCACCAAGAAATGGATCTTAAATGTATTTTTGCTGCCAAATAGTTTGATGACAAAGCATTTAAACTTTATCTTTTAACTGAAAATTGTATTTTATACAGTATATTTTGATCATGTTTTCCCCTCCCCCAATTCTCCCAGATCCTTCCTACCTCCCAACCCATGCAACTTAATCTTCTCTTTCAAAAAACAAAAAATAAAATCAGAAACAAAAAAAACAGAAACACACAAAAAATCCTAACAAAAAAATCAAAATCAAAAGAAGTAAACAAAAGACCAATAAAACATGGAATTTAAATATAATGACGTCTTGAAATTTTCAGAAAAATGGATGGAGCTAGAAAACATTATTTTGAATGAGGTAACCCAGACACAGAAAGACAATTATCACATGTACTCACTCATAGATGGTTTTTAAAAATAAAGCAAAGAAAACCAGCCTCTAAACCACAATCCCAGAGAACTTCGACAGCAATGAGGACACTAAGAGAGATGTACATAGATTTAATCTACATGGGAAGTAGAAAAAGACAAGATCTCCTGAGTAAATTGGGAGCATGGGGACCTTGGGGGAGGGTTGAAGGAGGGAGGGGAAAGGCAGGGAGGGGAGCAGAGAAAAATGTAGAGCTCAATAAAAATCAATAAAATAATGGAGAAAAAATTAGTCATTATATCAGTAACTATGAAACAGATCCATAGTTAAGTGGAAAAAAATATTTTCATGAAAGGAAGTTAGAAGGCCCAGAGAAAGATATTGATCTCTCTAGTCTGTCTTTAAAAATAAAGTGTTCCAGAAATTTGAGATGTCTACCTGTGTAATTTGTTCTCCATCCACTGTAATGTACATGCCCCAAACATATAAATTCATTTCTCGGACTACCTAGATTCTGCCTACATATTCTCTTCAATTTTGTGTGAAAACAGGCTATATGCCAGCAAACAAGTGAGCAGCTCAGAGGCTGAGTGTGTACTGGTATGAAATCTGAAGACATGTGGGCTGGTTCTAAACCACTTCTTTTTCCACAAACCACAAAATAGAATTCTATTATGATTGCACTCCGGCTGCTCACAGGGGGTATATTGGCTTCTCGGGGCTAATGGGTGTTCATCAGCCACAGGATATGTGCCATCGTCTTCACTAGCAGGTGAAGGATATTTGAGATGAGATGTGCGAACAATTGGACAGAGAAGTTTGCATTAGCATGTGAGCAATTTCTTAGTTTATGAAGGGGAAAAAAAATCCATGCTGAAGATTTGACATCCACAGAGAACTGCTCAGTCTGAAAGTTACTGTTGACGGGGCTGATAAAAACATCTTGACATTTGCGTCTTTTAACTGCCAGTCTATCACACAAGTGGCTGCAATGATGAGTTCACTTGACGAAGCTAACAAAGGAAGAAGTTACAGAGAGCCATTTCGCTTTCACTTAGGTAGGAGACAGAAATGTAATATACACATTGTGAAGACTGTTTTGAACACAGGATGTTTATTTGAATCTTGTAAGGACTACAAAGCAGAAGAGTGAGTCAAATGACACAAATCACATTTATTTTATAAAATTATAATGGCTGTGAGGATTTTTGACTTAGGTTTTAAGTAAGGTTAAGTAAATTTTTAAATCAATAAATACAAATGGATACTTTCCACAGTTAGATTGGGTTTAAATATCACTTTAAGCAAGTACCTAGAACGTTCAGTGTGTACAGGATTGTAACACTCTGATTTAACCCCCTCTCTGATTAGGGGTCTGTTTGTACAACCACACAGAAGAGACATTCACTTTTACCAACAGATACCAGGCTATGAGAGTGTCTGTAACTCTAATGTCAAGAATCTTTGGCCTCATGTGCAAAGGACTGCATAGGTATGATTAAGAATCCTGAAATTGGAAGATCATTCTTAATTATCCCAATACGCCCAATATAATCACCAGGGTCCCTACAAAAGAGAAAAAAGGATGATCAAACAGTATGAAAAAGCTACATGACTTTGATTCTAATGTGGGCCATGATCCATGAGAAACAGGAAGTTTCCAGATAGAAGAAGACAAGGGAACAAACTTTACTGCTGGAGCCTCCAAAAGGAACTAGGCTTGCTAACACCCAAATTTTGTTCCCTAAAATTCATTTCAGACTTCTGACTGCCAAACCATTTGAGTATAAATGTTTGGGTTTTATTTTTTTTTCTAGTTACTTATCAGTGGTAGTTTGTCATAGCATCAATATGAATACTAATACAAAATGACAAGAAAAGACTAACTACAGGGACACCATTGTGTCTCACAAGAGTAAAGAAAGAAAGGGAAGCTGGTTCATATAATGTGGACACTCTGTAATCTCAGTAGCCTTTGGTACCTCAGAGAAGTTCTGCGTTGTAAAGTCAAAGTGGTTATTTCACAACTAGTTATTTAGTTTACCAAGTATTTCGTGTTTTATTTTCAGTCAACATAAACTAATTACATATATTTATGGGGTATGGTGTGAGGCTTCCATACAAGTAAACAGTATGATGGTATCCTTGCAACTCTTATATCTATAGCCTCAGGTGACGTAATTCCTCTGTGTTAGAAACATTCAAAACCTTGACAGTAGCCATTTTGAAATATTCTATTGACTGTTGCCTAGCATGGTTTTCCTACTGAGGTCTAGGATGTTAAAAGCTATTCTTCCCTATCCAACAGCCATCTTGATGCCCATTAAAGGTCTTCTCTCCATCCACACCTGTCCTGCACCTCCTGGTAGCCATTAGTCACTACTTCTTTAAGTCCAACTTTAGGATTTGCCTCTGTGTGTGTGTGTGTGTGTGTGTGTGTGTGTGTGTACATGTACCTGTACGGGTTGGGGCAGAGACTGGCATCGGGTGTCTTCATAAATCATTTGTTCAATCTATTTTGGAGACAAGATCTCTCGCTGAATCTGGAGCTTGTGAACTCAACCAGTCAGAGAAAACAAACCCCAGGAAATCTGCTGTCTCCACCTCCCAAGCCCTGGCCATGCCACCATACCTGACTGAAAATGACTCAAGTCCTTATACTTGGGCTGTCTCGGCTGTGAGTTCAAATTGTTAGCTTTGTACATGTGAGTATGTGTCTATGTGTCTGATTTATTTTGTTTGTGTCATAGCATCCTCTAGACCTATCCATGTTGGTGCAGCAACACTGACTGAGCAACATTCAGGTTTTATGTATAAACCACACTTTCTTTGTCCAGTCATCAACTGGTAGACAATCAGATGGATCTCATGTCTTTGGTACTGAAAATAGTGTTGATATAATGACGGGACTGGAGATGTCTCTTTAATGTGTTGATTTTAATTTCTTCATGTGCATTCTTGATAGTAGGATTACTGGAGCATGTTTTAATCTTCTTATAGTTTCTGCTGTTCCCAAAACACAAAACTGACTTCACTAACTTGCTCCCACCAAATGCACAAAAGCTCCATTTCTCTGCATCCTCATAAGCATTTTTATTTCTTGCATTTTGCTATTGTTGAGATGGAGTTTGCACTATGTAGCCCAGGCTGTCTTGGAACTCACAGAGATAAACCTGCCTCTGCCTCCCACATGCTGTGATTAAAGATGTGAGATGCCTTCTCACTGACGTTTTATTTGGATTTCCTAGATGCTTAATAATGAAAAATGTTGCCTTCGTGCTGTTGGCTTTCAGTTTAATTTCCTTTGTGAAATGGCTCAGATCATTCAATTGTTTCTACTCAGATTGCTGTTGAGACTACAAATACACCAGGCACTTAAAGCATTCAGTTCCAGAGAATCATAACCCTCTGTTCAGTAAATCTGGTAATCTGCCTTGGAGAAAGCACCCAGCCATACTGAACCACTTCCTTCTAGGTGCTGGCCACATGGAGACTCTTAAAACCAAGTGCACTCGGGCTCTCTGAAGCAATGGGCAGTTGCACCTAAATGAGCTTTGCACATTTCCATACCCCGAGGGAGCACCTGAACGACACTCTGAGTGGCTCCGCCCACAGAATCTCAGGGAAGTCAATGGGCACTGCTACCCACTCATCAGCAACCATGGGAAATAGGCAACTTCCGGGAACAGAGTGGTAGACCTTATCGCTTCTCCTCTGGACCTCGGAAGCAGTTGAGTAGTTCATGCTCAGATGTATGACTAACTGTATGGAATGACCGAAGTATTTCTTCACTTAGCAATAGTAACCTTAAATGTAAAGAAATGAAATGCTCAATTACAAAAGCACAGAATGACTTAATATGATATAGACCCCAAATCACAACCTAGAAAAAATATGTTTGGATAATAAATTCACACACACACTGAGAGTGCAGGATGGAAAAAGATTATTATGAAACCAGAAAACAAACCTATTATGTAAAAACATTAAATTTTCTCTAAAACTTGAAGGACTTTAGGAAAACATTAATATGTAATAATGATAAATGAATCAATAAAACAAGAGATAAAAATAATGGTGAAATATATGATTATTCCATATGGCAACACTCAATTGTATAAAACAAACACTGTATCTAAAAAGAAAGACACTCTAATATAATGCTAGTGCATGATTTTGACACCACAGTTTCACAGCTAGTCAGACCCTCTCGACAGAAATATCAACAAGGAACCTCAGAACTCAACTATTCTGCAGGGCAATTGGACCTAATGGACATTTACAGTACATTTCACTCAGGACCACAGTCAGTACTTTCTTCTTCGTAGTACAAAGCATATCTCAACAGATTAAAAACAACTGAATTCATAGAATATAGCAGTTCTGACCGTAATGGAAGAAAACCTGAAGACCACAAACCAGCAGCAAGAACTTTCCCAGTTGGGAAGACAGATGGAGATTAGTCAACATTCTCTAACCAACACGTCAATGAGAAAATTGAAATGGAGATGAATATTTTTTGAAAGGATTGAAAACCCAAACTCAATATACCAAAAGCTATTCAACATAGCAAAAGCTAGCCCTGAGGGAGATTGATAGTAATACCGTAGGTACCTTATTAAAAAATAAAAATTTTCAAATGACCTAAAAGAAATAAAGCCCTAAACATATGTAGACACATACACACACAAGGTAGGGAGAAAAAATGGATCATGAATTTGAGATAGAACAAAAAGGGGCATACATAGGAGGGGTTGGCAGGGAGAAAGAGAAGTGGGAAAATGATGACGTTACATTTTAACTTCAAAAAATAAACATACGTTTAAAAATATCTAACACAAGGTTCTGGTGAGAATATTTAGCAGTTTAATGCTCTTGGTCTGAGAATGGAAACATGAGTTTTATTTCAGGAACCTGTTTGGTGAAAGAAGAGAACTACCCACTGCAAATTGTTCTCTGACCTCCAAACATGTGTACCTTGGCACACACACACACACACACACACACTAAATAACCAAATAAACAGATGTAACTTTAAATATAATACAAGATATCAATAACAAGAAATCTGGCTGTTTTTAAAAGGTGGACAAAATTAAGAAAGCTTTATCTTTATTAATCTAGTCAAAAGAGAGAAGATAAAAAAAAATAAAAGCAGAGTAGAAAAGAAGACACCACAATTGAAACTACAGAAACACCAAAACTCCTTAAGGAAAATTGTGAACAACTGTTTGCCAAAAAATAGAAAAACCTGGAAGAAATGGGCACATTTGTCAACAGTGTAAGATACCAATGTTGAACCTGAGCAGATCAGTTTTTCCCAACAAAGAAACACTAAACACCACAGTTCATTACTAAATTTTTCCAACTTTTAAATGCAGACCTAATGCCAATTCTTTTCAAACTACTTGAAAGTTTGAAATGAAAGAATCTTCCATAATTCACTGTGGTATTATACCAATACCAGTAAACAAAGACACACCAAGAAAATATAAATTCAATAACAACTGATACAAGCACTTTAAAAACATTTTAAAAACCTACATTGAAGTATGATGATTATAGGCCACAATCAAGAGGAATCCATCCCAGGAGTACCAGAGTAGTTGATTATATCCGTTTTGATAAACATAATACAGAATTTCAGCAGAATAAAATATTAAAACCCCTGTCAACAAATGCCATAGATCATTTGCTAGAACTCAATAGTCTTTTATGATAGTAAACATTCCTAAAAGGTTTTGTGGGAATGTGGGTCTCTGTCTCTATCTCCATCCATTGGATGAAATTTCTCCCACCTCTATCCCTGCCCCTGGCTTCCAACTTTTGCTTGATGATCCTGTTTGCTTCCAACTTCCAGGAGGTTCTGTGTATGCTTTCTCTAGGTTTTGTGGGAAATTAATGTGAAGGACTAGGTAACAATCCACAGCCTATAATGTCCTGAGTGGGTCAAGACAGGATGGCTACTTTCACAATTCCAGTCAACATAGTGCTGGGTGTCTTAGCCAGAGCAGGACGACGAGAGAAAGAGCAAGAACACATCCAGACATGACAGCAAACCTGTTTTCAAAGGATGTGACTTTATGTGAGAAACCTGGAGAATCCATCCAAAGACTGTCAAACTGATAAATGAATTCAAAGGAGTTTCGAGGCATAAAATCAACACAGAAATACCCGTAGCATTTTTGTACATCAATAAAGAAACTCTGCAAAACAAATGAGTAAAATAATCCCATTCATATTAGATACATAAAATTAAAATAAATATGAATAAATATAATCAAGGAAGTCAATAATTTCTATAATATGAATTACAAAATGCTGATGAATGGAAATGAAGAACACACAGAAAATTTGATGGAGAATCCATATTCTGTATTAGGAGAATTAACATTTTTAAACTGTCAAATTTTTTACTCAGTGTGATCTACAGTTTTAAGGCAATTCCTAGAAAAAATACCACTGACATTCTCCACAAAAAACAGTCCTAAAAATTTTGCAGACTTACAAAAGACTTCAAATAGCCAAAACAATCCTGATGAAAATGAACATATTTTCAGCATTATGTTACATAATTTTAAAATACTGTATAAAGAAATAGTCATCAAAACAGCATGGCTCTGGCATTAAAATGGACATAAACTAAGGAGATGGAATACAGAACAGATAGACAGACAGACAGACAGATTTAATTTCAAACCCTCAGCAGATCATATGGGGAAAGCCATTTGGGACAGGAAAGACGCTTCAATACATGGTGATTAGAAACTGAGTACCTGTATGTAGAAGGGGAAAAAAACAGTATACTCTCTCTCAACCAGAGAATGTCACTATGCATGTGACAAGGTTTTCATTTCTAGACTGTTTGTTGTTTCCTCTCCTAGTGAGGTCCCCATTTGCTCATGATCTTTCTCAAAGGATGAAACGGTGAAGACTGTGCACTCAGCTCCCCCTTTTATAAGTCCAGACTGTATTTCCAACCTCTGTACCATCTCTGTAACATTCCCGCTAGACCCTGATACTCTACCTCAACTAATTCCATGAAGTAGCTATTGTTTCTTTCTTATTTTTGTCCTTTGCTGAGGGTAGGGCAGAGAACATCTGCAGTTTTCCATATTGCTCAATAACCCTACTCACTAGACATTTTGACGTTTTTGGTGTTTTTCTCTCTCTTCTTTCTCTTTTTCTTTTCTTTTTCTTGTTTCTGTTTATTTATTCTTCTTTCATACTATACATCTTAACCACAACATCACCTCTTAACTTCTGGTTTTCAGTGTCTGCAAGTGTGCAGTGGGAATAACAATACTGTCTATGCAAGCCTATGTACAAGGCAGTTTCCAAACACCAGCCCAGTGTCTGTAATGTCTGGTACCCAGAAAAGAAAGAATGAATCCAAAACATTTTCCTTCATAGCTTTTGCATTTCAACAGAGTATATTTGTATAATAATAGGTTACCAATAAACAAATGCTTTCATAGATTACTATTTACATACATCAGTGCACTTTGACATTGAAGAATGAAAGATTTTTGGAACCATTGCCGAGTAAAGGGTAGTAAAAGAAGCATACCCATAAACTAATAAAATGTAATTGGGAAGATACTGATCAAATACAAAATTCAGGACTTCTGAGGTCACAGAGAACTGAATCATGATTTAAATTAGGAAACTCATGGGCATTCACTCAGAGACAGTGAAAATTTATGTGGGCCATGGAGAAGCAGCATTCATTTTCCTCATGCAAATTTTGCTTGAGGAAGTCTGGAGCTAAAAGGATAGTATATGTTGACCATTGCTAATCTGAAAAGCCAAGACGCTGTAAAATCTGAATACTCAGAATGATGCAGACACTTGGAACATTTTGGAGTTCAGATTAGATGTGCTACCTACTAGTAAGATCTACACAAAACCTCTACAGGATCGGGAGTCTTGACTGTCCAAGGATGAGCAAAGGGTCTCAAGTGGTTGTAGGGAGACAGCCAGATTTTCCAGCTTGGTTGACCAAGTAGGCATATCAACATGGAGAGAGAGTGCTAGAGGCAGGATGAGTATGAAGAAAGAGGGGATGAAAGAAAATGTGTCCAAATTTGGATGAGTTGGTTTTGGGAGACTGGCAGAAATGCCATATGGGACATGCAGCAAGTCGTTAGTAATTTGGAGTAGACTGAATTATTTCAACTCAAGAGATGTGTCTGCCAAACCAAATGTCCTTCCTATAACGATATGAATATGCACCACAGAATATGTTAGAGATAACAACCTTAAAAATTGAAATAATCCCTGACAGGCTATTTCTCTATCCTAAGTGTGAAATACCTTTGTTTCTAATTATTCTTTTTTTTTACATCCTGGGAACGCATTATACAATCTCTCAACTATTCTTGTTCTATATACCTGTTTTGGATAACCTTAAAATGCATCATGTAGCTCTCCTCAATTATGTCCCACAGAAGTGATAATTAAAGCCTTATCTTTCTAGATACACTGCTTCCAAATTGTGGAAGTTCTCTCTGAATAAAGTTTGAAGAGTTCTGAGAGCATTTATATCAAGACAATGCATGCTGTGGCAACAGGATTGTGCAAAGCCATAGGGTTTATGGTTCAGAATATCCATACTGTGATTTTTGAAAACTTCAATAAACCAGATAGGGCACTCAAACATGAAAATTTAACGTATAAGGCAAAAATTGTCTTTTGATTTCTTTCACATTTTTAATGTAATAGGCTGTGGGTGTTTGTTTTTACTTTAGCTTTATGAGTCTAACTAGGAACATTTAACACAAATGACAAAGATGAGACCTGAGATTTGGCTAATTTGAATGTATCCTCAAAAATTTAATATAACTCATATATAATCTCAGTTTCCACAGTAAGAAAGCTATCAAGCAGAAAATATCTACTGGTTTTCTACTAATGCTTTTAGTTATAGCAAAACTTTAACTCAAACCTTCCAATTTTGTGAACTACTCGAGTGTTTCCATAGTCAAATATGAATATCTACAAAGCTAGTTATATGACAGAGGTTAACCAAAACAAAGGGTCTTTTTTAAGCCCCCTTTTGTATATGTCTTTATGAGTTCAAACAGGCAGTCCTGGAGGATAGCAATTAGACAATAACATTTGCTCTCCTCTCTAAATGACAAGGCATCTGGGCACATGGATGTCACTGATATTTGGGGCTATGGCAGAGAACAGAGTATGGCCAGGGATGTCTCCCATAGTGGTTTCATGATGGGCTAGAAACCATGCTAGGCCTTCCTCACTTGTAATCATAACCATTCCTTGAATATGGACACGAACCATCTCTTATTTATTTTAATATTATTTATTCTCTGAAACTCTCATACATGTATATAATGTGTTTTGATCATCCCTAACTCCCTATTTCCTACTCTTCCAAACACCTTTCCCTTATACTTTTTGTAACACTTTTATAGCTTTAATTTTTGTACCTACTGTATCCAATCAATGTTGCCCATGTGTGCCTGAGTATCTTGTCAACTATTGGCATATAGGCAACCTTCTAGCCTTCACACCCCTAAAGAGAAGCAACTCAGGCTGAACAGTGCTGGTACATGCCTTTCATCCTACTACTCTGGAGGCAGAGGCAGGTGAATCTCTGAGTTCAAGGCCAGCCTGGTCTACTGAGTATATTCTAGGGCAGCCAGAGCTACACAGAGATACTCTATATTGAAAAGCAAGCAAACAAACAAAAAGAAATTTTTTCTCACCTAGTAGCCATCTACTGCCAGTAGCTCCTCATCTGGGGGTAGGACCTCAGAAGTCACTCTTCTTTCTGTGTAGGAAGTTTTAACTGGATTGCTCTTAAACAAGTCTTGTGCAGGGAACCAGAACTACAGTGAGTTTATATGTACAACAGCTATATTAGGGTTCTCTAGAGTCACAGAACTTACAGACTATATACATATACACATCTATGTATGTATTATATATATTATAATTACATATGTAGGGATTTATTAGAATGACTCGGAGACTGTGGTCCAGCTAATCGAACAGTGGCTACCTATGGATGGAAATTCTAAGAACCCAGTTGTTCAGTCCATGAGGCTGGATGTTTCAGCTGGTCTTCAGTATACAATGGAATACTGAAGAAGTAGGCTTTAATGACAGTGAAGGGATGGTCTTGCTAGTGAGTTTAGAACAATCAGGCTAAGAGAAATTTTCCTTTTTCCAAGTCCTTATATAGGCTTCCAGAAGAAGGTGTGGCCCAGATCACAGGTGGATTTTCCTAGCTCAAAAGATCCAGAATAAAGGTGTGTCTTTCTCCCTCAAAGCCCTGAACTAGAAATTGATTTTCCCACTCCAAATTAGGCAAAATTCCTCATAGCGATGCCACTCTATTCTGGGGTTTTAGTAAAGTCTACGTGTAGTCATGTTGAAAACCAAGACTAGCCATCACAGCAGCCATGTCGTGTCCAGAGGACAACATTTCACAGACCCCTCTCCACCTTCTGTTGATTACATTTTTTTTCTGTTCCCTCTTTCAAGATGACTCCCAAGCCTTGGGAATGGTTAATATAAATTCTACTCTGTGACTGAGCACATGTCACTTACTCCCAGCACTTTGAACTGCAATGTACCTCTGAATTAACCACTACCCACTGTGGTAAGGAGCTTCTCTGACCAAGGCTGGGGGTAGCACAAATTTATAGATATAACTATAAATAGAATATAATTTGACATGATTGTTTTTTAGAAAAATAGCATCAATAGGTGCTATTTTAGGACTTATTATTTTCCTAATCATGGGTTTTGACCAGGTTTACAGTACCAGAAATGAATTGCTTTTTATAAAGTTAGCCTCAAATCCAATCAAAAGAGATGGTGATTAAAACCATAAGCAATCTTGCTACTATTACATGGATGAGTGCATCTTGCCTGCTAGATTAGTACTGTAGAACACAGGATAAGATCAGTGATATCTTTTCTCACCCTGGTGCCTACATTGTTTCTTCTGGTCCTAAGAAAGCTAACCATCATGGAATGTTTCCTGGTCAACTCAAGACCGGTTTCCGTTTCCCACAACCAACACGTATGGTATCTTTAGCAGTAGACTTTTACCATCCAGTTACAGCAGGTAACAAAAGACAGCGCCAACAGCCTTCGTTGTTTTGAGTATCTCTGAGGCCTCTCTAATAATCTGTAGAGGGGCAGCCCATACCTGACAATGATATTTTCATTTAATAGCCCATGTCTTCTGGGAGCAGGATTGCTCACTAATGTGAGGCATTTCTAGTCATCCTCTGTATTAGAAAACTGAATTTTAATTAGCTTGCAAACTAGTGGTGTTCTAATAGTGTCTTAATATTCAACCACTCCCATTTCTCCTTCCTCTACCTTCTGTCCCCACCCACATTTTATCTCTCAATGTTCCCCCTGTTCTTTCATTTCACATAAGCTTTACTATCTTCTTTTTTAAAAGTATTTTTTGCTTAGATTGCAAGATCATAGATTCCCAAGTAGCTTCTCATTTCAGTTAAGCCTTCCCTTTGCCTCTCTTCTCCCCATTCTATCTCTCTACTACCTATTCCTGTCCCCAGTATTTCCCCTCTCTACTTCTACTTTAACTGTTTTCTATTAAACCCATACCAGTGTCCAATCTTTACATTTCTGGATTCTACACGGACTCCACATTAAACTCACACAGCAATAGATTTGAAGCTAGGACCATCATATGAACGACAACAGGTGGTCTTTGTCTCTGGGGCTTGACTCAGTATACTTTTTAAGTTCCATCAATTTACCTTCAAATTTACAGATTAATAATATTCCATTTTGTACAGATCTCTCTACCACATCTTAGTATCCATTCATCAGTTGGTGAATAACTAGGTCAGTTCCTTTTCCTAGCTAATGAGAATAGAGGCATTCAATGTGGATGTAGTAAGATACGAAATCCTTTAGGTTCAGGCCCCAGAAGTGGTACAAGCTGGGTCATGACATATCTATTTCTAGTTTGGGGGAAGAACCTTCCAGAAGAGTTCTTAGAGTGGCAGCCATAGCTTACACTTCTACTGACAATGCATAAGGGTATCCCTTGCCCCATGACAGCATTTATTTTTTTTTCCTGATGATGGCCAGTCTAACTGGAGTGAGATGGAATCTTAAAATATTTTATTTTTCAATCAGCATTTCTCTGATGACTAATAATGTAGAACACTTGATGCTTCTTAGGGTTTACTGGACACCAACATTTCTTTAGAGAGCTTTGTGTTCATTTTTAAAGCCCATTTTTAAATTGTGTTGCTTATTTTGTTAGTGTTGATATTTTGAGCTCTTTATATATTCAACACACTAATCCTCCATGAGATGTGTAACTGGAGAAGACATTCTCCCACTCTGGATTGCCTCGTCACTCAACTGCTTGTGTCCTTTGCTGTAGAGAATCTCTTTGGTTTCATGATATTTCATTTGTCAACCTTTGGTCTTATTTCCTGAACTACGTACATCCTATTTAGAAAGTAGTTACCTGTGCCTGTAAGTTGAGCTGTATTGCATTCTTTCTTCTATTAACAGTGCTTTATTAGATATGTTGCAGGCCATAATTCATTTGGAGTTGAGTTCTATGCAAGGTGAGATGTAAGGATCCAGTTTCATTTTCTATAGATTGAAATTCATATTTTCCAGAACTATTTGTGGAAAATGCTATTTGCTTCTTCCAAGTGCAGTTTTTGGTGCATGATAAATATCAGTTAACTAGGAGTTATGCTTAGGTTCTTTATCCTATACCATTGATCAATGGATCCTGTTTTGTCTCAGTACTGATAGTTGAGTACTTTGACTCAGTGTAATAATTTGAAATTAGATATGGTGATAACTCCTGTAGTATTTGTTTATTTTAGAACTGCTTTTGCTATTCTTTGGTTTATTTAGTTGTTTTGGTTTGGTTTATTTATTTATTGGTCTGGTTGTTTTTGTTTGTTTGTTCGTATTTCAATAAAGTTTGGTATTATACTTTATATGTGTGTAGAGAATAGTTTTGGTATATTAGTTTGGCTTGTACCAAATCTGTAGGCTGTTTTAGGTAGGATGGCCATTTTCACAATATTTGTCCTGCCAGTACATGAATGCAGGAGGTCTTCCAATCTGCTGGTGGTTTCTTCAACTTATTTGCTGTCTTAAAGTCTTCAGTGTGGAGATCTAAATCTTTGACAAAATCCTGTGTCTATTCATTATAAAAGGCATGAAAATTTTTTGACAAAAGAGCATGCCTCAGCACATTAAAAGTTATATGCAACAAACCTATGCATATAGCATTGTGCTAAACACAGGAAAAAAAACCTCAACTGTTCCTTACATTAGGGACAAATTAGGTCTGTTCATTCTGTTCATTCTTATTCAATTTGGTGTTTGAATTCTTAGCCAGAGCAATAAGGCAAGATAAAGAATTAAAGAGTCAAAATATTCCTATTTGAGGATAATACGATTTCAAAGAAAAGAGATAGACTCTAGAGAACTAAAAAACAGTGGTAATAGATATCTTCTTGCAGTGAAAAGATACAAAACTAACACACAAAATTCAGTAGCTTTCTTATGTGTCAATGACAAACATACTGAAACCAAATCACAGGAACAAGCCCATTCACAGAACCCACAAATAATGAAATAAAATACCTGGGACTAAAACCAACAAAGGAAATAAAAGAACATCTCTGAAGCTTGGAGAAGAAGTTGGCTCACCATGCTAGGTGTTAGAATACACATCTTTGTCCTCCCAAATCAAGAAGCCTTCCAAGAAGAGAACTAAGGTTTATTTGGAAACAAACAAGCAAACAAAATCATATTTTAAGTAGAGATATTTTTTAAGTAATTTTCCTAGTTACACACTATACTCAAAAACAATTATGGAATTATTTTATAAAATGAGACTCTCAAAAAATGAAAAGAACAAAAAAAAATCAAACAAAAAAATAATGTCTCTATTTTCAAACTAAGTGATTAAGACCCTGCTACATCCAGAATGAGGAAGAAACAGAAAAGAAAGAGAAGGAAAAATAAAGAATTAATAATGCAAAAATTTTAAAATGTTTGAAAGGTTGAATAAAAAAGAAGATTTGATAAATATTAATATCTGGTGCAAATCAAGTGAGAAGTAGGAAAAGTAGAAAGTATAATTGAATGTTAAGAAGATACACTAAATAAAGTAAATTCTTTCAAGATCCTGGTTAAGAAAATAGGAAAAGGAAGACAGAAATGTCTGGTCGATGTTAGAAATAAAAGATAAATTGAAGAGCACAGACGGTGGATTAAAAACATGGTAAGTATGCCATGTGCGCCACTGACCCTCACCTGAAAGCACAGAGGAAGGAAACAAGACACACAAATGAAATGACATCATTGATTCCTGCCCACAACTCAGGAAACCTGGTTACTGAGTACAGTAGGAAAGGCAGAAGGAGATTCAAGTACAGCCTTATTTTTTTTTTTTAATTTTGTGAGCCCATTTTATACATACTACTCTAATCATGGACATCATTGTCTACCACTACCTGGGACAGGGAAAACCTCTAATCTCCAAGAACTCCTTGGAGAACTCTATGGAAGACAGAGGTTGCTGAGTCAAAATATTCAGAAATTCAGATTCAGAAAATCTAAATTAAGAATCAAATTGGTCTCATTTGCACGCTTTTGAATATGTGTCTCTCAGCCAAAAGTAAGTCTTCAGAAACATCGCAACTGTGAACAGCAAACCTGTGAAAAGAGCCTTTTGCAAGCTCTTTCCCGGAGCAGCACGCTTGACAGTGGAGTGGAGGAGCATCAGCTTTGGGAGATTAAAATGTTTCTCCGTAAATGTGTTCCTAAAAACTCACGGCTCAATCAAAACTCGTTCATTCATATTGTTGCCTTGATTCGCATCGTCATCATTTCTCAGATGACTTACTTTCTGTGGAGTTTTGTTTTTCTGTGATTGATGATGCCTGTGAGTGATTTTGTTACAAATTTCTCTAACCCCTTTGTTCTAGTCGTGAGCTATAAAAATATCTCTGCTCTGGTGACCTCACACACCTCTACAATGTTTAATGAACTCAGACAGCAGCCTTGTCCCACCTCAAAGTGCAAGGTTCCATATCTTCCCCCCACTGTCTCCCTTCTACAGTCCTTAAGTAGTAAATCACATACAAACCAAGAGAAAGCAGCCCACACCAACCCACTCGTTCACCGATCATTACACCCGGAACTTTGCTTAATTGTGTGTTTTCTCAGAGTCTCACTTTGTAGCCCAGGCTGACACCAAACTCACAGCAGTTTTCCTGTTTGGGCCTACCAGATGTTGAGAATATGGAAAGAGTTTGCCGTGCTTTAGTTGGTTTACTTCTAAAATATTTTTGAGTTGGTAACAAGCCAAACTGAAGCCGATTCTTTCTTTGTGGTATTAAATAATAAATGTAGCTACTTGGATCCTCAGCTTCCTCATCTAAGGAATATAGATAATAAAGCCTGGCCTTCATTGGCATAATCTAATAACCAAAGCTTAAATGGAACAACATATGTCAAAGTATCATGCAAACCACAGCCATCCCCACTGTATGTCTAGCTGGCTGTCTTAGTTACTTTTTTAAAGCTCTGAAGAAACAGCATAGCCAAGGCAGCTTATAGAAGAATGGGTTTATTGGAAGCTCACAGTTGATGAGAGTGACTCATGACATCATGCACTCAACAGCAGATAGGGATGCATTGTCTGGAGCAGTAGCTGAGAGCTTATATCTAGAGACAGTCACCATGGGGCAGAAAGATAAGGATCGATAGATAGAGATAGAGATAGAAGAGAGAGAGAGAGAGAGAGAGAGAGAGAGAGAGAGAGAGAGAGATTGATTCAAGCCCACCTCCAGGGACAAACTTCCTCCAACAAGCCCAACACCTCCTAGTACTTCCTAAACAGTTCCAACAATGGGGACCAAACATCCAAATACATGAGCCTAAGGAGGTCCATTGTTCTCATTTAAACCATCACACTGGATGTCCTATTAGCACCTAAGTTATTAAAAGTCTCCAATGGAATTCATTCTCTTCCACATAAACTGGGTCATTTTTGAAGATGCCATATCTCAATTCCTGGTTACACTCGGAAGTTCTTGTGCTCATGTCTTGCCAGTGTCTCTAGAGAGTATCTCACTTCTTCCTGCCAGCCGAGGATAAAGTCAAAAGCTCAGCACAGTTTCTACCATATGTCTACTATTTTTGCACAATTATAAAGTTGAAAATCCATAAGTCAAAACTTTGTACTGCTGAGCTGTGATGCTTGAACTCTGCCTGACTTGGGTGTATAGTATCACAGCAAGAAGACTCAAAGTATGTCCTAACTCTGAGATGGCTCCATCAGTAGTCTTCCAGACAGAGAGGTGCAGAGAGTCTATATACAACTCCAAGTGGTTTACTTAAAGGATGATTTGGCCTTGTTTTGGCAGGAGGAATAATTTTAAAAAGAAACAGTTTTATTCCTCTTAAATTAGGAAGCAGAAATTTTCCAATGATTAGGGTTGTTTTCATTTCAGCACATGCTTTGACAACAGATTACTAACTGAAAATGTCACTGTGCAGTTGATATTGATGGTTAGGGATAATCAATGCATTGAACTTCACAACAAAGCTACAACCATCCCATCAACACCCACCAGCTTCAGCTGAACCGCTCTCTTTACACATGTGCCGCCGCTCACAGAAACTAAATATTTGCAGGGAAGACATGCACTCCCATAGCGAAAGCACAGTGCTATGAATGTTTTCATGTCCTAATGGGGACCTTGGGGTGTTGTTCCAAGAAACAATATCCCTTTCTCATGTGCTGCACACTGAAAGTAGATGTTGGACCCTCTTTATTCTCGGTTTGTGTTTTCCTTCAATGCTGGTGTCAGCACACAAGGCTCTGTAGATCACATATTCCCTGATGCATTTTATATCATTGCCTTTTTTAAAAAAAAAATATTCCATCTTGAAGACTTTTAAAAACTTATTAGATACAAACTAAATTCTAAAGATAACCACATATAAGTGTGTATTTTATAACCTTAAATAAAAATAGGATGCCTTTCATCACAGTGCTGTCTTTTCTTTGTTTCAATTTTCCAGGGCTGTCAGCTCTATTTATAATTCAGGTAGAATGGTCCAGGGGGAATTTCAAGTATATGACCGTGACCACTTGGAGACCCCACAGTTCCTTCCACGATCCCAAATGCCTTTCATTCGCCTTTCCTTTCCCGTCTCCAGTCACACATTCTGAGTCTTCCACTGTTCTCTGATCCCACCCGCTACTCTCCTGCCTTGATTACTTTTGCCACTCCATCTCAGTGAGCGCAAGGGGTACCAAGGGTTTCTTCTGGTACCCCTTCCGTTCCAACCAACTGAGATGCCATTTATTCCACAAAGCCTTGCAAGACGGCTCTAGAACAGTGGTTCTCAAGCTGTGGGGTTGCGACCCTTTTTGGACCAATCAGCCCTTTCACAGAGGTCACCTAAGACCATCCAGATGTTTATATTATGTAACGACTCATAACGGTAGCAAATTACAGTTACGAAGTAGCAATGAAAATAATGATACGGTTGGGGATCACCACGACATGAGTTGTATTATAGGGTCCCAGTGTTAGGAAGGCTGAAAACCCCTGCTTGAAAGAAAATGGCCTCTCCTTTCTTTGAATTCCCTTTCAAGTCGATGAGAATTCTCATCCTACATCATAACGTGTGTGTGGAACCTGAAGGGACAGCTCAGTCTAAACTATTCATTAGAATTTCACAACACCTACAACAGTGCTTAGTACCAGGGGGTCCTGAGGAATATTTGTGAATTGAAGGGAGAAATGAATTTGTAGCATATCCCGCCTACTTGTAAACCTAGCCCCAACATAGTTGCCTACACGTGGTTTCTGCATGAGAGAGATTTCACTAGCTTCTCCAAGACCTTAAATACTGTATTAAACGACAGTAACTTATGGAGACTTTCAATGGGAAGGCGGTGTAATGAAACTCATCTATGAGGACCTCCTCCATGTAAATTATTCAAGTGATTTGGTTCAAACATCTACTAATACTGGTAGTAACTCTTACACCTCTTGTGTTCGAGTTTCCGCCAAGGCTGCTCTGATAGACTGAGCCTTTCTGATTCAGTTCCTATCCCTTTATACGTGAGTGAACTTATCAGGAGTCTTTGAAAGAACAAGGTCATGCAGATACTCTTGCTTAATACGCTGAGGGTGTCCGAGTCATCTTATGCATCTCGTTACCTAACAAAAGCCAAAGAACAGGAAGGTTTTGATCTGGTAAGTGAGTGGAGTAACAAAAAAAAAAAAAAAAAAAAAAAACTTAGATTTGATTAGAGGGTCTGACAAACAATTAAATATAAATAGTAAGACAATGAGTATATTATCTTTAAAGAAGGCATCCTGGAAAGACAATGGATGGTTTAGCAGAGGGAGGGAAAAGTGATGAGCATTTTGTTTCTTGCAGGTGATATTCAGAGTTTGAAATGAAGCACGAGAGTGGCTGTCTACAGAGTGCCAAGCTCTTCCATCAGAAGCCCTGATTGTGACTGGCACCAGAATGAGTTGTTTGGCTAGTGTTTTTCAACAGTGATTACTTTCTGTAGCCAGAGTTCAGATATGTAGGAAATACTGGATGCGTGAATCAATTTTCCCAGGATAGACCTTACTTATCTACCTGCCTTGTCTGCTATCTCTGTCTCCCCTCTGCATCCTTCTCCCAGCCTGTTGTTATTTGGGTCCTAACTCCTCTGTGAAGTCGTCAGGAAAGAGCTGTCATTGAAGTACACGAACCATTCACATTGAGATCCTCCTCCCCATATGAAAAAAAAAAAAAACATGGCCTTTTTTGAAGTAACTTCAAAACTATACTATCAATCAGAAATTTGCTTTTTGAGTAGGAGTTATAAAGGCATCAAGAGGAAAATAGTCGCTTAGATCTCTGTTTTGATTGGCTGAGCCCTTTTAAATAATTTATAGATGACTGTAATCACAATATTTCTTGCCTGATGAGCTTCTATACCGGAATCAATGATGGGGAAAAAAGCCAATACACTAAGTTGTTGCTAGTAACCCCTGAGGGAAATATTTCTCTACCAAGACATCCTTACTAGAACTATTGGAGATCTGGAAACATAACAAAAATTTGAAATTATGAAACCACTGTAGGCAACTATTGCTTGTAATCACCATCGTCTCTCTCGCAGCTTGACTCGATGACAGCTTGATAGGTTTATTGCAGCTGGCACTGGATGGCTTTGGCTCACTAAATGGCAGCCATCTCG
The DNA here is from genome assembly GCA_004026605.1 of Ondatra zibethicus. Lineage (NCBI taxonomy): Eukaryota > Metazoa > Chordata > Mammalia > Rodentia > Cricetidae > Ondatra > Ondatra zibethicus. The sequence continues at coordinate 33,706 of PVIU01019812.1, forward strand.
TATGCCCTTGATTGTGCTCAAATTAATCAAAGGCTTTTGAAGTGATGGCTTTTGTGTGCAGGAGGAAGAAGTATCAAATTGAAGAGGGTTGCATCTTACAAAAAAAAAAGATGCAGAGATATGAAGAGATGTAAAAGGAAAGCCCCTTGCTGAGCCACTCAGTCTCAAGAAAGACCAGTGTCTGGGGCGATATATATATATATATATAGTTTTCTAATAACAGCAGCTACTAATTGTGCTGCAAGTATATTAGCCCAGGGGGTACATCACTAAGACAGTTCTCCAGCAAGCATTTTTTAAAAAGTATGATACAGGGCAGAATAAAATAGCAGTCAAAATTGCCTGAATTTAATGCCAGTAAGTACATGTGTATTTGTGTTTGTGTGTGTGTGTGTGTGTATATATATATATATATATATATATATATATATATATATGCCACATTTTCCCCCATTTCTACTTCTCATGAGAGTGAAAGGTAAAAGATTACTAGCTCATACCATTATGAGTTGTTGATCAGGCTAAGCCTCCATATCCAAAGCATCTACAATAATGGGAAAGAAATCAAAATTAATGAAAAATGATTCTCTAAGTCAGTGGGCTCCATTCTGTTCGGTGACCCAGCTAAGCTCTGATGGGAAGTAGATTGCTTAGGGAGGGACATTAATTATTTCAGAACACTAGGTTACAAATGCATTAAGGCCACTGGGTAGTAACTGACATTTGAGGACAGACTTAGTAAATGGGCACAGAGAGTCCATTTAATTGATAGTTATGTAAAGCTATGGGCTACCTGTCACATTTTTTATTTAATTCTCAGCAAATGACTCCAGTTGCCTTACTACAACAGGATTCCTCTCTATCTACCATTACTGTAAATCCTTTATTTTAAAAAGGTTCAAAATAATTTATATTAAATTTTCTCCCCTCCAAAACGTATGGGAAAATTAAAAGTCTTCCTTCTATTTTATTCATATAAAAATTGAAATGCAGAGTTTTAGAAAAGTAAGGCAAAAAAGAGAACTGGTAAAGTCATTACTAATTTCTAACTTGGATATTTTGTAAATTTCACAGTGTAATTCATCAAATGCAATGCCATATTTTATTGGCAAGAAAAAATATCCTCAATTACAAAACATACAGTTACCATCACAAGTCCTCTCAAAAGAACAAAAAGATTCAGTTTGTAAAAGTTCCCAGTATAAGAAAAAATAAAATGTAGAAAACACATGTTTTACAGTAAAATTCTGATCAGGAAGTTCAGGACCAAAATTAGCTGTGAATTGTTGTTGTTTGAAAAAATGGCCTGACTAGATCAAGGGGGAAAAAACGTAAGTTTTTCCTGAACCTCTTTCTGTTTTGTTCTTGCTTAATTCCTGCTGAGGGATGACGCATTGTCCATGCCTGTCCGTGACCCCAAGACCTAGTCAGAAATTGCTAATGATAATATTTAAAGAGTCCTATGTAAAGTAGTGAACAAAAGTAATTGAAAGAGAATTCTCAGTCAGTGGCTTTTTGGGATCCTAGTCAGTTTGGATTCACACCTTCCTAGGCCTGGATGGAGGCTAGAGGGCCTTGGGCTTCCCACATGGCAGGGTAACCTGCCCTCTCTTAGGACTGGAGGGGAAAAGGGGAGGGGGAGTGGGGAAGCGGGAGGGAAATGGGAGGAGCGGAGGAGGTGGAAATTTTGAATGGTACTATTTATAATGCAATAATAAAAAATTAAATGTGAAAAAAAGAGAATTCTCTTCAGCAATCCCCAACACAAATATGTGAGATAATTTTTAAA